>VZTJ01002927.1:1563803-1601663 GCA_013397795.1 Orthonyx spaldingii | reverse complement strand
GTTTTGTGGGTTTTTGTATGGTGGGGATTTTTTTGTTTGTTTTATTTAAAATAAGATAAACTTGAAAATATATTATGTAAAAACAAGTCAGCACGATTTTCTTCATTGCCAGTACCCACATCTAGGGGCTGGTTCCATGTCTACAAACACTACAACACTGTTAGGGGCAGAGGGTGGGTCACAGGGGGGACCCTTTGTAACACCCCACTGTAGCACGTGTGGTCAGTACAGCTGCGGTGTCCAGCAGGATGTCGGGATAGGACGAAATCACGGAGCTGGTCAGGAGCTTTCAAGCACAGCCCGACTTTCCCTGCAGTCTCAGCAGCCCGGTCGGTGGTGCTGATGTCTTTCCCCAAAGCTTCTAATTTGTCCCTTTCCCATTTTTCCCCCTCCTGCAGAATGGAGGAGACACCACCTAGCCAGCCCAGGATAGCCTGGGTGGAGGGCGGTGCTCCCCAGGAAAGCAGCTCTCCAGCAGAGGCCTGCCAGATGATCGTGGTGGATCCATTGCAGACGGGTGAGTGAGGGGGCCCTGTTGCCTTGGGCAGGGTTGGAGCAGCCAGCATATCCTGCACAAGGCCAGGAACATGTTTCCCCTGGCGTGCTGGCAGCAGGGGTCCTGGAGCGTGAGTGGGATGCCTGAATGTTGAGGCTGCTCAGGGCTGGACATTGGTTCCAGCACAGCCTCTCCCAAGGAGGGGCCCCAGCTCCTGCTCCATGGTGTGGGCAGCGAAGGGCAGCTGGCTGGCGGGAGGCAGCAATGCTGTGGGGCGCTGGACGTTTCCTGTCTGTCTGCCAGCACATTCCTCAGCCTGGAGCACTGGCACTTTCCCCATCACGCCGTGCTCCAGCACGGCAGCTCCTCTGCCGGGGGCTACACGGGAAGGCCATGCCAGGGCAGCGCGTGTTTGGCTGGGCAGAGAGCAGATCCTCCTCTGCTCTCTCCTGCCACCAAACCTTCAGTTGCCCTCCCCGCTCTACCCCTCTGTTAGACGTCAGCTGGTTACAAATGTCCAGAGAGGAAGAGGAAGTTGTGGACTCCATCCAGATTCTTGCCAGCAACCTCAGCCAGGTAACTGCGGCCAGCTGGACAGCAACTGTTCCAGCATCTCCTGGCAGAGGATCTGCTGCTGAGCTGCTGGAGGTGTCCTGGCTGGGCAGAGCTGCTGCTTCCACACGGCGCTGCCCCTCAGGACTCCAGTCCTGCTGGCCATATGTCCCCCGTTCTCATGCTCCCTGTTTGTCTCTCTGTCCCCTGGCTGCCAGGATGTGAGATGCAAGATCACTCTTCTTCACAAAATCATGGATCTGTGAATAAACACCGTGTTCTTTGGGAAGAGGGCAAGGGCCCCTGGCACTGGCACCCTGTGAGGGCAGCACTTGGGCAGAGCTAGGGTCTGGTGGCACTGGGTGCTGGCAGCTGACAGGTTGCAACTCCGCTGTGCTCCGCAGGTGCTGCTGGAAGATGAGCCCTGGTACCAGCTGTGCACAGACTTGCGACAGGTGGCCTTGCTCACCATTGAAATATTGAGGTACCTGCCCATCCCATCCAGGGACCCTTCCCCAGAGGACAGCATCTCCCTGCACAAGGCTCAAGGCACAGCTCCCAGTGTCCAGCTAGGCTCTCTTAGCAAGACAGTGGAAACGGTGCTGGCAGACAAAAAGAGAAGCCTCCTAGAGACGTGCTTCAGAACTGTCTTCTGGCTTCCTCCGCGCTCTCATTTAAACAGAGATCAACAACTCTTAGAGAGTGTAAGTTTTGGGTGAACTGTGGAAGCTCCCAATCCCTCTGGGCTGCTTCCTGGCCACCCTGTGCTGCCCCTTGACCAGAGGTCCAAGGCAGCTTCGCTTTCCTCCCTAGTCCCTTAATCCCTTTCTCAGGGCCCAGCCATGTCCAGTGCTGCAGGCTGCTCTGTCCGCAGCAGACTGCCAGCTCCTAGGTCTCTCCTGGGCAGCATGGGCATACTTCCCTGACACTGGGAGCTAAGATCAGTCTCAGATCAGGTGAAGAACCACTGCCACCAATCTCTGTCCTCCTTGCAGACCCTGGCAACCATGGACTCCATGCTGAAGGCAATAGTGCTCAGCTCTCCTCCCTCCAGAATCAGTGAGGAGGTGCAGAACATCTTGCAGGTATGACTTGTGCAAAGAGTGGGGGTCCCAGGGCGGCTCCTCACCCTGAGGGAGAGATGTTGCCCACTTGTGGGTGTGATCCCAGACCAGTGTCGTGCAGGACGCTGCCCATCTCCCATGGGGAAGCAGGGGCTGTCACCAGGCTGTTACCAGGCTCCTCCAGGAGTACAGAGGGTGGCACCTGCCTTCCTGCCTGGCCACATGGTTGGCCTACGGCCTTTATCCCAGACCCACAAGGGACCCCAGGGGCAGAAGCCTCACTATAGGCTTTGCCTGTGGTCAGAGAAAGCTTTGAGGGATAGTGCAAGTCCCACACAGAACCGGAGCTGCCCTGCTGCTGCTGAAGCAGATGTTTGTTCTGGGACTCACCAGCAGCTTCTCTCTGCCCAGGTGCTACTGGACTTCACCAGTTCTGGGATACAGGAAGTGTGGTCAAGAGCCTTGGGAAGGATTGAAATGCTGAGCCGTTTTCTGTACAATTATTCCACACAGAGGGTAAGGCCCAGGCACCCTCTAGAGAGGCCGTGCAGCTCTCCCTTGCCAGGGCTGCTGCCCAGCTGACTGCTCTGGGATGCGGGCTCTGCAAAGCCTGAACTCACCAGGGATCCAGCCCTAGACATACTGTCAGGTGTGGGGCTTTGGCACCAGCTGTCTGTTGTCAAATCTGCTGCTCTTCTGCCTTCCTCACACAGGACTGGGACCTCTTTAGAAAAAAGGTCTGCACTGTGTACTATGAAGACATCCAGATCTCAATCCTCGGACAGCTGCTGGGACGTCTCCTCCTTTCACAAACTTCCTCCAGAGAAAAGAAAACAGTTTTGAGTGCTCTTCATCACCTCAGTGAATTCATCTGTAAGCAAAATGATAAGGGACATTGTGGTGGACTTCATTCCCCTGCACAGAGACATCTCAAAGCTCTGTCTCTCTGCTTGACCATCTTTGCCCCTCTGGCTGCTTCCCGTATCATCCAGCTGTCATTTGCTGCTGAAGTCAAGTGCTGTCCTCGCATCCAGGACCTTTTCTCTGTTGCTCTCCTTCCTCCCTCCTTTCACCTGCTGCTCCCACCTTTCAACTCTGCTGATTTGTGGACCACAGTCTGACACCCTCCAGAATCTCCTTGACTGCTTCTGTCCTGCAATCTCACAAGCAGATCTCAGGGTCGTTTGAAAAGCTTGCTGGCAAAGCTGCTCTGTCTTACTCTGCATCTGCCCCGCTCTTTAGGCAGGTCAAGGCTAAAGGATAACACACAACTGCGTGGAGAAGCTGGCACCACCTCCTTGCTGTGTTGTATCAACCTGCACAGTACCAAGGTAATGAGCTCCTCCCTTGCTGGCACTCTTGTCTGTGCCATTGGCAGGGCAATTGTGTGAGCAAAGAGACCCAGAATCACAAGGGCTAATGTGACCTCATTGTCTCTGATGAGACAGGTTTTGCTCCCTTCCTTCCTCTCATAGGCCTTTGAAAAGTACCTCATGCCTTCTGAGAGGACACACATCATCCTTGCAGCCATGGAGGTAATGACAGAAACCACTGATTTTGACAAGGTGGTGGCAGAACACATTTTGGAAGCGGCCCTGGGAGACCTGACCTTCTGGCTGATGGATGTAAGTGGCCTGTGGCTGGATTGCCCTGCCCTTCAGCCCTGTCAGGGCTTGTTCCTCCATCCATCCCTCCCTCCCAAACCCCGGTGTCTCAGGCATCTGAAGCCACCTTAAGACAGCAGAGATGGATGGAAAGGGCAGCTGAGAACATGGCTGCACTCCAATGGCGGCACCACTCTCACCTGTGTCCCCTCCAGGTGCAAAAGATTGTGAGCTGCATCTATGAAAGCCTGCAAGGCATCCAGAAAATAGCAATTTGGCACTGCTTTGATTCCCTGCTTCTTCAGATGGCTGACAAGTACCCTGAGGAGGTAGTCACAACACTGTTGAACATTGCTCCACAAGGAGACAGGTAATGGCCCTGACAACCCCGAGGACTTGTTTGTTGTGGGCAGAGGGGCCTCGAGACTTTCTGTCTTCCAGACCCAAGGAATGCTGCAGCACACCTCTGAGGAGCAGGGTTCTCCATCCCACCAAGATTTCCAGCCTGATGCATTGTCTGGGCTGGCAGGAGCCAAAGCTGGCTGAGCCAGTTCAGACCCACCATGTTTCTTCTGGGAAACACTATCTCAGTCCCCTGCCTAGGCACATCAAGCCCCGTGGGACTGGCCCAGGCCATGCTGTGGCCAAGGCAGCCCTGCTGACAGAGCGCTCTGCCTTGCAGCACAGCCCTGCAACTATAGGATGAGATATTCTTCAAGCCCCAGACTCTGGAGAAGAAATTAATGACATTTGTTAGCTTTCTCCGGTCCCTCTGCATGACCAAATATTCCCAGCTCTACTGCAGAAGGCACCTGCATCTCTGACTTGGCTGTGAGTTACCAGAAAAGGTCTTGATCCCCTGCCACGAGCCTGTGGGCTCTGCCAGTATCTCACTGCTGTGCTTGCTCTTGCAGCTCTCCTCCAGGCAGTTTCCATCCAAGGATCTGGGTGACAAGTCCGACACTGAGAGCAATCAGAGGCATCCTAGACTGGTGACAGCCTCCCTGCTGGTTGGAGGTCTCCACATGCTGTCAGAAACACGTGACATAGTGAGCAGAGTGGTGTTGGAGACAGCCATGTTGGCAGCTGGAGTCTGGGGCTGTGGGTAAGGTGGTGGCTTGGCATGGTTTGGTGTGGGAGTCAGTGAGGTGACCGCTCCAAACACCCTCCCTGCCACGGTGGGACCTGGTGGCTGCTTGAAAAGTTTTCCAGGTGTGAACCTTCTCACAAAAAAGTAACTGTCTTTCATACAGGCAAGAAAAATGCAGGTCCTTCTGCCAGACATGATGGGGGTCCTGCAGGCTGACAGTGCAGACCTCAAGATAAAGGGCCTAATGTTCTTTAAAAATGTGATGGGTAAAGCCACCACATTTCAAGACCTGGAGAAGGCTGTGGGCAGACCCATCACTGGGCAGCTGATGGAAAATCTCCTGCCCCTCTTTGACTCGGTAAGGCTGATGTAGCCGCCTGAGCCCTGAGACAGGCACTGGGCAAAGACAGCTGCCCTGCAGCCCAGCTGTGTGAGCAATACTCGGAGCAGGCTCTGCTCCTCTGGGCTCTTGTGGCTTTTGGGCCTTGCAGCCCAGCACTATTTCTCCCCACTCTGGAATCTTACCCTGGAGCATATCCCCTCACCTTAGCCATGATTACCCCCACCACAGTGGACAGGGAGCTACTGTTTCCGAAGCTTCTCTTTCCTCCTTCCTACCAGGAGTGCAGCCAGCTGCGAGAGCTCTCCATCTGCCTCATCAGAGACCAGCTGGAGTCAGTGGTGGGGAGCAACAAGAAGAGGAACAGCTACGTAAGGAGTGTACTGGTCCCACTCCTCTTTTGCATGAGTGACCAGAGCCCCAGCATGGCCAAGGTACAAGTTTCAAGGCTGAGCACTGACACAGACAGGGGTGGGCTGCTGGCAGCGAGAAGTGCTGCCCCAGCACAGCCTGTGGGAAGGGTCCCTGCAGAACAAGTGTGAGCAGGTGTGGAGAAGCTGGCGTGGCCATTTCCAGCACCTGCCCTACCTGCTCCAGCAGGGCTTGGCAGCAACCCATGGCCACCAAAGCCTGCATAGGTGTGTCCCCACCTGTTTCTTTGCTGTCCCTGGCATGTGTTGGAGGCCAGGGCTTTGAGCCTCAATCCCTGTACCCCAGGGCTGTCCCCAAGAGACCTCCAGCTGCTTTGGCGAGGGCATGTCCCAGCTTCCTAAAGGCAGGATCACCCCAGGAACAAAGCCAAGAGGTCTCCTTTGCCAGCCATGGTGCTATCTCACAGCTTCTACTGTTGTGCAGGCTGCTGGGGAAGCCCTCCTTGCTGCTGCAGAGCTCCTCAAATGGAAGGAGCTCAAACACCTGCTGGAGAAGCAGCAGACATGTACGATCGGCAAGTGCTTGGTAACGACAAGCCCCAGGGCACAGGCTGGGTGAGAGTTGTCCTGCACCCAAAGCCCTCACCTGCTCTGTTGCAGCCCTGAGCCCACAGACTGGAGCTGTACCCTTGTTCCTGTCCTCAAGAACAGAGCCCCAAGGGGTCTTTCCCTTCCCTACAGCCACTGGGAGGGAGGGCTCTTGGTAATGACGAGTGCAGGCAGGAGGGACTGCCCCAGCCAACTGGGGGGCTATGTGACATGCCCATCCCCTTGTCCTTTTTCCAGCTGGTGAAGGACAGGAGCAGGGCTGAAGAGTACCTGCATCAGAGCCTGCCATACCTCAAGGACCCTCAGGCCACTGTGAGAGAGGTGGCTATCGGGTTCACTGGTGAGCCCAGCCCCTAGAGTCCCCCTTTGGGCAGCCTGGCCCCTGTTCCTGCTGCTGCACTGCCCTGTCCCTGCCGTGTGCAGGGCCTCAGCCCTTCCTGTGCCACCACTGTCCATGTAGGTGGCCTTGGCGGCCACCTGAATGAGTTCCATCCCCCTGGACCACTGGTGGTTTCTGGTGTCACCCCTGTTAAAGGAGAAGGCAGGGCCAGGGGCCAGACTGCTGGAAGCATGCTAGGGAGCAGGGGCTGATGGAGTTTCATGCCTAGGGCTGGCTGCACGGCACCTCCAAAGCACGGAGAAGCTGGATGAGATCTGCAGCAGTGAGTGGGGAGCGTGGACAGGAGGGGATGTCTGGGGGGTCCTTGCAAACATGGGAGTTCATCTTGGTTCTGTTTCTTTTGGCCACAGCCCTTCAGCCCCTGTAGACAGACAGTGATCCCTCTGTCTCTAGCCCAGCAGTTCAGACGACCTGCATCCTGAGGAGTACAGGGGTTCAGGGAAAATTCAGATGCATCCTGCAGGCATTGTGCTCCTGATGCCCAGGCCTAGAAGGAGGGCAGCTGTGATTTCATAAAGCTGGAACAGTAGGCCCCAAACCAATGGTGTCCTTCAGATGTGCAGCATCCTGAGCAGACTGTCCTTCTTGGCCTGTCCCGCTGCCTGTGGGATGACTTCCCCCTCAGCACACTTTGGACCCAGGCCTATTTGAGAAATGGACCCCTCGCTGAGGCTTCCCCCAGGAGAAGCTACATTTGTTCCCACCTGGAAAAAGACCCCCCACCCCTCAACGAGGATAGGGCACAGAAAGAATGGCCCCAACTCCAGCATCCCCATGGGTCTCCAGACATTCAACAAGGTGTCTGCTGTTGCTGCATTGCCACCTCCCTTCATCATGATGGATTTGGAAGGGTTTCCAAGCAGAGTACCATGATGTTAAGGGGACCAAAGGGAAACCTCAAGGGTCCTAGAGGGACTGGATGACAAACAGAGAGTCTGTCACTGCCACCACAACACACCAATATTTGCTGGTCACAGAGCAGAATATGATAGCTGTGCTTTGCCTGGGCAAAGTAAGAGAAGAAAACAAAGAATATCACCAGTCCTTAGATCCCAGTGGCTGGTCCTGTCATGTGGATGGTCTGGAGCTGGAGTTGTGAGACAGTGAGAAAGAGAGGAGAGCAAGGGGGCCCAATCTACTCCCTTTTATATTTAACTTGATGCCCACCTCTAAGATAAAGAAGAATTTTTGCATGTTTTGTTCCCACAGGCACAGCCAGCCCTTCTCCAGGAGGTGAATCAAGAGGGTGGACTGAGCACGAGTCTCAAGGCAGAGTGACAATTTAGCTCAGAGCAGCGCTTTCCCACCTCTGGGTGGCCCCTCTCCTCTGATCACACCTTTCCTGTAGCAATACTCAGAATGTTTGAGGCAAAACATGCTTGGGTCCGGGCCTCGGTCACGGCCGCTCCCGATGGAGGCAGGGCACAGCTCCTGTTGGGAAACCATGGCCACCAAGGATGGCATGGGACACTCACCGCTGCCCCCAGTGCTGCCCCCGCCCAGCCGGGGCAGCCGTGGTGCTTGTTCCCCCCAGAGAGCGAAATTTTTCTACCATCTCAGTTTTAATATCTGGAACAAATAGAGCTTGGGGTGCCTGCCGATGGGAAGTTCTAGGCTTAGGCATTTACCTGAATTGCAATTAGTTTTAAAAAATCAGTGGTAAGACCCGAAGATTGCTTACAAAAAGTGCAATAGTTCAGTAAAGTACTGTGAGATTAAAAATAAAAAAAGAGAACTCTCAGAAACCAAATGGTTTCTGTAATGGAATAAACTTAGGAAAAAATTATTACCCCTCATACATTCCTTTATTGTTTTAAAAATGTACCTAATAATAAGGTTTTGGGAGTATTGTTTTGTTGTTTGGTTTTTTTTTTTTTTTAATTTAATAAGACAAGCTTGAAAATATATAATGTAAAAACATGCTAGCATAATTTTCTTCATGAATTATTTTTGTGCTTGCTTATCTAATTTTTGATCATTTACTAAAAATAACATCGTTGAAGACACTCCTTAAATTGTAAGTTGAAACAAGGAATTGAGTTACAATTTTGCCCAGTGTTTAGGATCTGTAAATCTGGTCAGGAATGTGAGTAACCAAGTTCCACTGGCAGAAAGACTAGACATTCCTGTCCACAGGAGAAAGTTACACAGAACCTTTTATGAACACAGAGGAAGAGTGTCTGTTTTTGAAAGCTGCTAAGATATATGAGTTTTTTGTTTCAGTTTGTGAAAAGCAACAGGCAAGTTCAAAATCTTAATTTTACTTTTGATCCAATACCTTTACTGAACAGTGCTTTTATCTATAGGCAGAGATACAGATGAAGATTGAATTTAACAAAATTCCAACATATGAAAAATGCAAAGCATAACAGAAAATGGTTTCAGGTAAAATGTGATTTCAGGTTTCTTGGTCTGTGACATAGTAATTTTTAATGCCTGCTTTTTCTGTCTAGTGGTTTGTCACTTGGCAATTACATCCAGAAATCTCAATGAAAATCCCTTTAGTTACAGTATATACAGACAAGTTCAGGTTAAACTAAATCACTAGAATTAATTTAAGGACATAAATAACAGAATAATTGAGGTTGGAAGGGATCTCTGGAGATCACCTGGTCCAACCCACCAAATCAATCAGGTTTAGCTATAGCAGGCTGCCCGGGAACATGTTCAGGTTTTTAAGTATCTCCGAGAATGGAGGCTCCACAACCTCTCTGGGCAACCTGTGACAGGGCTTGGTCACTCTCACAGTGAAAACTGTTTCCTGCTGTTCAGAAGGAACTTGCCAAGTTTCACTTTGTGCCCATTGTCCCTATTTCTGTCATTGGGTACCACCGGAAAGGGTCTGGTTCTGTCTTCTTTGCACCCTCCCTTCAGGTATTTAAATACTTTGGTGAGATCCCACCTTGAGCATTCTCTTCTCCTGTTTGAGTGGTCCCAACTCTCCCAGCTTCTCCTCATATGTGAGATGCTCCACACTGTCCATTATCTTGGCTTTTTATGGAACTCTTTCTAGTACCTCATGTCTCTGTTGTATTGAGGAGCACAGGAATGGACACTGGAGGCACTAGATATGATAATTTTCAATGACTTATGAGATAAAATGTGATGCAAAAATATATGATAATACATTGTTTAAAAGAAATTTTAATATGATTTAAGTGGAAACTAGACTCATGTGAATGACCAGCTCTTCCTCCAGATGACTATAGGAACCCAGCAATTCCTGCATGTTATTTCCCCTGATGTACCTTATCTCACACTTTAGCAACACTGATTTATAACAGCTCTGGTGTGTCCTGATCTCTAACAATAACCCCTGAAATTTCAAAAAATATCTCTAATTCTTATTGCTCTAAATAATCTTGTGTCATGGACATTTTGCCTCATCATTGTTAATCCCTGTCTTCTGCAAAATCAATCTTCCTTTATGGACTTTGGGATTCCTTTCTGCTGTTTTGTTAAGTTGCAAGTGACTTTCTCTTTGCTTGGCAGGTTTCTTAACTGAAGCTCTACTTTGCCTCTTATTTGATTGCCACTTACTTTAATGTCCTTCTGAAGTGTAAGAGGGGTGGCCCTGTTTTCTTCTTAAAAGGTTGGGAGGAAGAAAGGAGCTGTCTCTTGTTGGAAGCACTAATTCATTGAACCACTTCCAGTTTTAATTTTGAATTAAGATATTAGGGAACTTGGAGACATGTTTAAAATTATGTACATGTTTAAGTTGTTGCCTTTGAGCATGAATGAATACAGATCAACACTGATGAAAACAGGCAACTTTAATGATAGAGTAGTTCTCTGAAATAATTTTTTTATAAGTGGAACAAAATTTACTGTAACAAATTATTTCAGGCACAGTTGCTTAAAATTCTGAAAAGGTAGCAACTTAATCAACTTTCCCGTTACCTTGATATGTCAGAAAGTCACAGGGTTTGTTGCAACTTTGAGCTGTGAGTTTCTGTCTCCCTGTTTTTGTTCCAGGCTGATAATGTTTTTGACCTTGTAACTATTTGGTAAACAGGTTACCCTTTTAGGTTAGAGGTCCTAAAAGCAAGCAGTTTACAGCTCTCTGTAGCAGTTACTTGATTTGCACAATCTCTTCTTAAGATTTTTTTTTTTCCATCTGCCATGTATGTCCTAACAAGAGATATATACATGTATATATACATTTTACATATGTACATATGTATATCCATATATATATATATGGATATGCTGTTGTAATACATGAGGAACTTATGCTTACCCAAGCAGACCACCCAAGTTAGCAGTGCATAGTAATCTGCACTGTGTCTCAGGTGTGTGTGTCACAGAAATAATTTTTGAGGTACAGTTTTGCCTTGCAGATTATCAATCTGTCTGGGTATTCTCCCTTGGGACATGAAAATATTTCCATTTCATTTCCATTAATTTAAAATGGTGGTTTTGGTAGAAGGCTATTTCAATCAGGCTGTTAAACTCAGCACTTTGCATTGATGTGGGAACTGCTGAAAAGAAAGTTGAAGGAGCCAATCTTGGGTGAGCAGAAGGGGGTCCAGTACAGTGGCTCTGGTGGAAAGTGTGGCTGAATGAAATTTTAATTTATTTCTTACTTGCCTAGAGAGTGGAGAGTTAAACAGAAAATCTGTTCTGAGGTAGCAGCACTGGAGTAACTTCTTAGAGTAGACACGGCTTTGTTGCAGCAGTTTTGTTTCACGGATCATTTGCAGTCCCTGACCATGATTCCAAGTGAAAGCAGTTCTTGAACAGTCCCACCAACTTCAACTGGATTGATCAAAAGTGACCTGAATATTCCCAGGTGCAATCTCAACGAGTCTGCTCACAGGCTGATAGTTATCAGCTATCCTGTATGTTGTCATACCTTTGCCAATCTCTAGAAAACCAAGACTTATTGCTGTATCTAGCTTCCACTGTGGTAGAAGGACAAGAGTCTGTCCCACATAGGTGACTGTGCAGGCAGGTCTACCTTTAATTAGAGGTAATTACAGAATAGTAGGATGAGTTGTTTGCATCTTTTTTTTGTCCTCTATTTTTCTTTTTCTAGCTGGAAATTAGAAGAATAAACACATTTGCCCATCTCTTCACATGCAAAATATGTGATACTTTTGTTCTTTTCAATCACATAAGGTGTCTAATTTACTGTCACACCATAAACATTAGCTTAATAAATGAACATGACCAGCTTGCCATATGACACGGAAATAGATGCCCATAAGAATGAAAGATCAGTCAAAAAGGATATAGCCTAAATACACATCAGGAAGTCTTTTTTGTAAGATTCTGTCACTAGGCTAAATTATGTAAAAGCCACACTGTCTTCTATATTTAATTTTGAGGATAATATTCAGACCGAAGATATAAACAGGATTATAATTAGTAAATTATATTAAAAAGGGAAAACAGAAGTTTTATTATACCTTTGTACTCAAGTCAGAGGTAATTTTGCAGTTACTGGTCCCTAAAGGGAGTGGTCAGATATATATCAGTAATTCCACACATAGTAATGATTCTTCTTTTAACACTTGCCACTAATAGCTGCACTTCTGTGTATATTTTCTGTTTTCCTTGGTTGTCCCTTCCCTGGTATAATGGTTTCTCACGGGAGGTTTGGCAGCTGTTGTGTGCTGATCTTGGAGCTCCAGTCAAGCCTATGGCAAGTCTCAAAATGGTGAGAAATACCTGCTTTCAAAATGCAAATGCATCTGACCCTCTTGACTCCTCTGCTCAGATCTTACCTCTTCAGCCATACCTCGCCTCAGCACCGTCTGGGATTTAACTGATATGTATGATTTCTGTGGTTTTCGTTATTCTTTTTTGGAAGAAGAAAACACAAAAAACCCTATCAGAGGAATATTGCCTGTATCCCACTGAATAGCTGAAATGACAAAGGACTTTTAAGATTCCTAGAATACTTTTAACCCAGCCTTATTTCAAATATAAAGCATTCTGTTTACTTTTCTGGCATGTTTTGCAAATATATGTGTATATATGCCTATACGTACGTAGACACACACAAAGTTTTCCGTTCCCAGGGGGCAGGGGTGGTGGGGCGGGCGCTGTCCCTGGTGCTGAACCCGGGCGCGGTCCTAGGAGCCGCGGTCTCCCCCAAAGGGTGCGAGGGAACACGCGATTCCTGCAATCTTTCCTTCATGGGATGTGACGCTGGTGTCCTCATGGCTGATAGCAGTCTGACGTACCACACATGCCAGGACTGCCGTGAGAAGTCCTCGCTCTTGCTTCTGTGTTGTTTGCTGGACAATTTGTCTCTTGGAATGGATGTGGCAATTTCTTTTGTCATGAGTGAAATGAATAAGGAGGGGTATCCAGAGAAGGAACAGGACATATGCTGGAACATGCAAGTCACATCTTTAGAGCTTTGTGTCCTCCGATAACCTGATGATATAAACAAAACTTGAACCAAAATAGCCTGTTCCTCAGCAGATAAAAACTAGTTTCACTGAATTTGCTTTTTGTTCCTTACTCAGACGCTGATTAGTCAGACTGTGAGTCACAGCTATTCATGCTAAGATAATAATCTTTCATCTACAATGAAGCAATTTTGCACACCAAAGCATTTTCTGTGAGACATGCTAGTCATACCCTTTATGTCGTAGTATTTCTTAATAGTAGTTTGTTCAAACTCTGTGCTTAAATAAGCAGAACCATTTCCAGCCATTCAGTCTGGAAAGCATTTTTTAACTTGGCTCCTTATACTAGTGTCTAACTGACATGTGAGTTATTTCTTTTTTAAAAATAACCCAAACAAAAAAACCACAAGCAAACCAACCTATCTTCACTCTTCCAGAGGAAAAAACCCTAAAACTTGATTCTTTGTGTCAGTTTATTTGATGTCTTAATTCTGCCTATAGGAATCATATGACAGAAGAAAGAAAAATTACATTTGGTATTGTAATTTGTGTCTTGTATAAAATGACTCCTTGCTCCTTAGACCTTTGGCTTTCCTGCATGATCCTATGTCATCTCCTATTCTTGTTAATTATTATAGGTCTTATTCAATTATCAAATTGCACAGTAACTGTCTTGACAGCAAAAACAATAGTGAGAAGATAATAATGGAGAGCATGAATAGATGAGGTAATTTTAAGACATTGCTCTGAGTCTGATGACTTCCACAGAGAAAATTCCAAAATAGAAAAGATATACAGTATCATCAGTAACTTTGCATGAAAATGCTGCAGAAGTAATCCTCTCCCCTCCATACTGATGATATCCTGAACCCTCTGTACTTTCTCTTTGCAGCTAGGCATTGTGGTTTTGATTTGTATCATATCCTATTCAGGGTGTAAAAAAGTCAAGGGTTAAGCTAGTGAACAATGCAAAGTGGTGAGATGACTCAATGGCACCAGCTCATTCTGTGTTCAAAAGACTCCTCTCCTCAGGTTTCCTTTACACGTAAGGACAGTCAGGACAGTTGATATAAATTCATGACAAATGTGAACTTGAAGTAAGTACAGAACACTAAATTAAAGAACTCTTACTCTGATAAAAATAATCTACACATGTAGAATGTAGTTTAACTAAAAAGTAAGACTTCAAAAGCCATGATAGACCAACTGTTCCAAGCTGCAGGATATACCTGGCAAATCCTGAAACAATGTTTCTCTTTTACACATAAATTAGAGGAATACTTTCCCTGAGAAATCCAGGGAGGGATACAAATAAATGCATTACAAAGGCAGAGTCACTGAGATTGAACAAGCCTGGTGTTGGAGACTTAGATTGGGAGTCACTGGTGAGATTGTAGGAGGCAGCTTGGATGGAGAAGTTAGTGGGAACAAGAAATTTAGGCAAAGTTTGGGCAAAGAAACTTGGGGCAAAGAAGAGAGGAACCAATATGAAAACTAAAAGTAGTCTCAGTAGCTGAAGAACCTAGAACTACAGAAAAGATGGCAAAGAGAAATAAGGACAAAAGTATGATATAGACTGGTGAATGAAACTGTTTCTTTTTGAATGGGAAAAGGAATCTGTATGGTCACCTAAATGTCTTTTCAGGGAATTGCCATTTTACAGACAAAGTATCATGTTGCAGTTCCCTTTAGGGCTGATTCGCAAAGAAAATGCCAGCTTTGCTACTGTGACATTTTGTTAAGGCCATGTAATGAAGATGCAATTTTATGTCTGCCTTTCTCTCTTTTGCCACGCCTATGCACATTAGGAAATCAAGCAAAAGGTTAGAAAAAGAGAAAATATATCATTAGATTATGATGTATATGCTTCTCCATTGAAATGATTTGCTTCTTCTAGTCTTGGTGCTACTTGAGTCACCCAGAACTCATGGGAAAAAAAAAAGGGTTTATGTATCATGTACTACATGAACACCAGAAGACCCCTGTCCAACCATGTAAACCGACATGTAATGGTAAATATGCAAAAACGATGTAGTAGGAATTCCAGCTAAGCAGCCAAAAAGAATGTTTTCAACCTCTGCTTCATAACCAATCTGTAAGATCTCTTGTCTCATTAGCCCTCTGTTTACACAGATCTTATGAAAATAAATTATTTATTAAGCCCTTAGCTATTTAAAACACGACTATTTTACAAAGGTTGGTGAGCCAGTTCTTAGAAGTATTAAAATAATGTCCAAGAAGTAAGGATCATACATCAAATGACAGCAGACAAAATATATATTGATAACAAAATAACATGACAATCTGTTATATATTCTCAGTAAAACAGGGTTGACACGGAAAGAAATACCACCAACCTATTATAATGAAATTAAAGGCTAACAGAATTTGTAGACTCAAAGGAACTAAATTAGTTGTCCATAAGTAGCCTTAATTCTGGTATTTCTTGATGCTGACTTGCTCAACTTTGCACCTGAAGAGGTTCTTTTAGCTTTTCTTCGGTTTGTGTGTATGACATATATATTTTCATAAAACCTGTCTTTCCTCATGTTTGCACAATGCAAATATCCTGGGAAACACTTAAAATGCTTCCTTGCTAACAAAATTTTCAAATCCTTGCAGATTAAGCAGACTGGCACAGTTAACAAGACTTTCTATATACCATCCAAAATGCTAGCTCAGTGGAACAAAGTTTTGTCTGGTTCACAAACACAGCTGTCCTCTTTCCCTTTTCTTGACCATGAAGTTTGAACTATGGGAACTTTGTCCCAGAGCTTTACACTTCTAGTATCTCAAACAACCAATACATACTGCACTACAGATACTGCCATGGATTATCCATTTTACTCCATCTGCAGAAAATGCTTCAAGAGTTGAGGTTATACAGCTTTTATAACAGCAATCTTTCTAGTTGCATGAAAACAAAACCACCCAGAACCATTAAGCCCCAGCCAACTCCATGTATTGTGTGTCCAGAGTTCTAAAAGTTAACAAGATTTAAGGACTTAAAGTGTCTCCTGACAGACTGTTGGTAGACAGGAGTAGGCAATGAGTGATGAAAGTAAAAACAAAATTAGAAAATTTCAATCCATGGAATTGAATTCTGAATAGAAACACACATCCTAACAGTTTCTTTATATTAGGTGTTGCAAAGTTACCTTGGTTTGAAACCCTCTTATAAAGAGGCTAAACAGGTGGTGACTCTCTGTTGCAATGGTAACATGTTTCCATCTTTTCTGCCCCAGGGTAAAATAATTAATAATTAGACTCCTAATAGCTGATTAGCAACATCTTGTGATGTTCTATGATAGGATTATTTTTTATATAATCATCTACAAGAAAGTTTTGAGACCTCACTGAATGTGCATTGTCATGGTGCTGAGTGCTAGAGAAACATAAACAGAGGCAGACAGCCCTGCCCTGAAGAATTTATTGCCTAAAATAGTTTTTTTCATTTTCTGTTTTTTAAAACTGAGTTTCTTCATCGATATTGCCTTGGAATGGATGCTTGAGAAGGGATAAAATAGCAAAGAAGCATACACAATATACTCAAAATACAATGGATTTTCTAGTCACATGACTGGAAAACCTGGGAGTTTTGGTAGTTTTTAAACAAGGAAGGAGACTGCTGCTTTCACTACGCCATGTATCTCTTCTGTTGTGAAGTTGTGCTATTTCTCTCCATACAGATGCTATAAGGGCTATTGGATGTCATAATAAGCATGCCCACAGTAATATACTGTTGGCATTGTGTTCCAGAGAGTATGATGGCATGGGGAAAAGGAGGAGAAACTCTGTCCTTTGTGAAAAAGTACTTTTGCTTTTTCTACCTTTTGAATGTGTGTGCTGCTAAGGGCAATCAGTGTAAGTTTCAGAGGGCAGCATTTATTATTTATCAAATAAATAAAATAAATTGGAAGGTTTACAGTGTACCTTGGGATTCAGACCCAGATGGGTAACTAGCTGGACAAAGAGTGCAAAACCATGTTTTGAAAGTGCCATCTAGTGGCTCCATATAAGGGGGTTTTTTTTGTGTCCGTAAGTGAAGTTCATCTCCCCAAAATTTGGGATGAAACCAATGCTGGCTTCAGAGTTAGGGCGGTCTGGTGGGACCTTGGTAGCTATTTGCAGCCTCAATGACAAGTGCAAATGCTGTAACCTGGCTCAGCTAGAAGACAGGACAGGGAAACGAGTGCAAATGTCCCAGGAATGGGGATGTGAATCTCACTGCTGCACCTGGATGGGAAAATAGAATTGTGTGTGGAGATTTACAAATGAAAGTCACCTAGAAATAACTGAGGTTTATTTTACTGTTAACAGGCCATCAGTTTGTTTCCAGGAAGACAGCAGCTCCTAATTGCTGTTCTTAAATACCTTGAAAATTTACTGCATACTTACAAGGGTCTCTAGAGACAGAGTGAAAATCGCTGATGAGCATTATTTCCTTAGAAATATAGTGACAAAATAACTGGGTCAAACTGGATGGAACTGATCTTTAGCAAACCAGTGGCAGTTTTGTTTGGGTGGAGTGCATGGCTTTGTAACTAGAAAACTGCAGAAAGGAAACCAATCTTTGTTTTCAACCAGATTTTTGCTGATGCAAAGTCAAAAGCTCCATAGCTATGTGTAACAACTTCAAACTGAATTAATTGTTTCCCAAGAGTCACTGAATCCTATAAGGGCTCTTGGTAGCTTTATTACTGTATAGTTTAGAGTTCTTAGTTTGGCATTAGTTCCTTGTAGAAATCGTCTCTTTGATTACTGATCCTTTTCTGCAATTGACAAAGGCATTGTAAGCCAATATAAATCAATGTATGATATCATCTTTTACAGTTTCAGAAGACCAGAAATCATTCTCGGAAGTTATAATTTTAATTCACTTGCCACTAATTTGAGCCTCAAATTTTCTTCTGGGTTTTGCTCCTGTGGCTGGAATAAATGGGCTATTTTTTCCTACTTCCATTTACACACATCTGTCAGAATGAGTGACACTCCTAAGAAAGATAAAACATCTGCAAGAAGGAGTTAGATAAGCAGAAAATTTATATTAGTGTATAATTTAAAGGCAATGTATAACTGTCTTGAAATTAGTCCTGAATTATATTTCATTCAATAACAATGACGTTTTTCTGCAGTTTTATTTTCATGTGGCACTGGTAGTTGAATATATGATGAAATATATGATTCACAGAAACACCTTGTTTAGCTCCAGTTGTTCTCTTAAAACTTGCCACTTACATCTGCTTCATACGAATATTTAGTTAGACATAAGTTGTTTGGGGTTTTTTTCAGACTATACGTCCTTTTCTGAACAGCAGTCAGAGTAGTAATGATTGCACTATACATAAAAATAGATGTTCTTGTTGTTGCTATATCTGTTTTTAATAATTTAGGAGGCACTAAGGCACCATGGTGTTGAGGCCTAGACATACTTCTTAATCTTCCAAGACCAAATAAATTATATATGATAAAAATCCAAAAAGATAGGAAAAGAACCCACGAAGAACCATCTGGACAGGAATCTCAAAGTCCCATGGAAATAAGTCTGTTAATTTCATTCAAGATTACACATCCCCAATCTTTACAGTTGAAATTTGTTACATCTGGAACATTAGGAGGAAATATCAATTTCTTGGTTTTGATAGATATTTTGATATTAAACCATATTCTATCTCCTGAAATGAGGAATATGTGAGTGATAAAGAGCCATAAGGCTAGGGAGAATGGTTGTGGTTTTCCTAATTCTAATGATGCATACAGTTATGCTAACAATTTGATGTTTTTCTGCCTCTCCCACACAAATATTTTGAATATACATTCTCTAATCAAAAGCATTATCAAATGAAAGAAACTCTTCCCAGAAAACACTTTCAAAAACAAAAGTGGATTTTTTTTCTGTAAAGCTTGAAAAAAATAATTATTTACCTCACCACAGAACATTTGCAAAAGCAAACTGCAGATGCTTCCTCAAGTTCTAGTCATACGACCCTCAATTTAAAATGTGTTTCTTTTTAAAATGTGGCCTATCAACATGCTTGGGGGGAGTTTGACAGAGGCATTTAGGAAACAGAAACTTGAGACATGTGGCTGAAATATGGTGAGGAGACAAATAGAATGCATCGCATTAAGGACATTGAGAGTAATTTCAAATGCAATTTTCTAATGATTTTCTCTTCTAATGGGATCCTGGAGAGACAAGAGATGAAGGCAACAAGGTGCATGGCCAGCAAGCTAATCGGCCTTGAAGTTTGTCATTTATTGTTTGTACTTAGCATTTAAGTTTGTGAAACAAACCCTTCTGAGGTAAAGCACTCAAGCAAACACTGTCAAACTGTTTGTCTGGTGATCTTCAAGATGACCAAGGAAATGGTGCTTTGCCTGTATAGATTCTTCTGTTTATAGGTGATCTATTAATGAACTGATAGAGTTTGTTATATTAGTGTATTTGACAAAGGAAAAAAAGTATTCAGTACAAAATCTTATACTGAGCTATTGCAGTCTGAGTCCCTGTTAATTGTTGCATTAATTGTCAGTCTCAGCAGAGGGAGAACTAGAGGGATGATTAGGCAGGACATCAGAGTTTAATCTCTTGTTCCCAAAGAACTTCTGTTTAGGCATCTGCCACTGCCTCTGCAGTCTGGACCCTACCCTTTACTGCCAGCATACCCTCACTGACAAATAAGAGAAGGAAATTAGTGTACTGCAAAATTGTAAAATTATTTCACCCTTAGGTTTCTGCATGGTTCATAATATTAGTCTGGTAGAGGAAGAGAAGCCTTAGATCAAGCTGATATTTAAAACTCAAATAAGGCCCAGGCATTGCTCCTTCCTTTTCTATAGCTGTAGAATGTTTGTGCCTTCTTTCTGGTAATAGATGTACACAGCCTCTACTGGAGCTGGCAAGGCTTCTCCTTAGCCATGATGTGGTGTGACGACAGGTTGCTTCAGGAGGGAGACAATCCCTTGCTGGACTATGTTATAATGGAGTGACTGGCAGGCCTTGCCAGGAGATGTAAAGTACCCCCAGGCACTGCCTGCCTGCTCTGCATCCACGGAGTGGAAGAGAGACCTCTGGGCAAAATTCACACCCTTTCCCAGCTCACCTGTTCCCAAAGAGAAGGTATCTGAGGAGCAGACTCCAGTTTCTTCCATGCTGAGGCTCTTATTTCTTATAGCCACAGCAAGGAGGAGCAAGGAAAACATATTCCCTTCAGGTTCCCTCTGTAGCCACATTAGTCAGCCACAGCCTTGCCCTGGGAAGCCTTATCCAATGGATTTTCCCCTCATGATGCCACAGAATGAGGGGCAATCACACAACACTCTGCAGAACACCATACATTGGACTGTAGTTGAAAAACAGCAGCATTAATAATCCTGAACAAAAGTTCGAGCTTCTGTCTCCCTTATTTTTTTCGAAAAAGTTGTTTTCAGGATTTCTATTTCAGAAATTTTTCACAGTCTTTTAAAATACCACACGACTGTACACATCTTTCTTAAATCACTTCCACGAAGTCCAGGTATTAGTCCAAGGTAGATATGCAGCTGCCTCCTTGCTTTCAGAGCTCTGGTCTGGGTCATGGCCAAGCCCCTTGCAAATAAATTGTTGGAGGTTTTCTACAGGCAGAAGAGAGAGGCTACTGTAACCACCTCTGTTACTCATCAGCTAATTTGCTGGAAACCTGGAGACTTGTGTGACTGGCCAAATATTCTTTCTGGAGGGAGCACAACATTCCCTAACAGAAAATAATTAAAAAGGCATTCCAGTTTGTCTAATGGTGCAGCCACATTGATAGCTGTGTGAAGAAGAGTCTTGTTATTGATTGTCTTTCTAGAAGACTACAAATTTTGCCGAAAAGTTAAAGGGATAGGTGTATATGGAAATGGCACCAACTATTTAATCATTGTGAAGCTTAGCACTGTGGATGAAGTTTTTCTCATGAAACGAAGACTATCTTTCCTTCTTTCATCCTCTTATTTATAGGAGAATGTAGAATCAATAAAAATTCAACAAGAATTCAATAATACTTCAGGAGGTGAAAGTAAATCTAACAAATTGGATATAATGAGTTCTAGAGGATTTCTCTCTAAAACTTTCCTTATATGTTGACAGAGTAGAAAGGAACAGACTGATTGCAACAAGTATTTGGTGCATTAAGAACTAAAAATGTACTTGGGTTAAAAATAAGAAAAGCATGTGTTTTACAGCAGACATGAAGATGGTACCTGAAACTGGTGTTTCAAATTTAGTCCAGACTTGCTGCAGAGTGCTTATGGATTGCAGACTTTATAAGGAAGAGCATTCTCTGAAAAAGCAAACAGGAAACCACATTTAAAAAATGGTAGCTCAACATATGGAAATTTTCACATGTATGATGCGAAGCGAGGAGTGTGTGTTACTGAGAGGCAGTGCTATAGCTGATTCTGAGTCACAATGGGCCTGTGTCAGACTCCAAAGCACTACTCTAGTCTAAACTGTAGTAAAGAGTTCATGTCTCAAACCAGAACTGGGTTGCAAGACCTGGGGAGCCACTTTATAATGGTGTTCACACTTTATAATGTGTGTTTTGACCTACAGTTTTATTATTTGGAAGTGTTTCTTTTATCTAGTAAGAGGCTATAGAGAAAAAGTAAACAGGAATACTCCCAAATGGCCAGAAGACCATCAACCAGCAAAAGCTTGAGATTTCGTAAAGGAAAATGCTCAAAGCACTAACTTTGAAAACTTCTGCACCAGTTAAAAGCAAAGCTAGCTTCGCTCATATGAGACTAGCAGCATCCGAAAGTAAAGAGGATGTTTTTGGAATGAAAACGACTTTCAACAGGTTCTCTCTTAGGAAGGAGAGGAATTTGGAAAAATCAAGCTAGGAATATCTGTAGGAGGCATAAAAGTTCCCCGTGCAGAGACATGCTATTATGTGATGTCTGCAGCTGCGGATACACTCCTGCTGGGCTGTCTGAGTCGTAGGTTATCTGCCTAAGCTATAAGGATGGGACGATAAAAGCACTAAACCCCGAGCAGCAGGATCCTGTGCAGACAGCTCACCCTCCACATTATTCAAAGAGATAATTCAGCCACAGCACTGCCTCTGTGAAGGCACGTAGAAAACAGCAGCATGAGTTCAGCATGAAGTAGCCCAAGAGGTTTCCATAGGGCTGTGCCTTCGTGCTTGCTGAACCCTTTATCCCTGGGTTAGGGGGTATAGCAGCTACGGCCACTGTGAGGCAATGCACAGGCTGCCTGCTATATATATTTGATAGAAATTTTGGAAAAAAACCCAAAACAACTGACTAGACTGCTCTTGGGGATTGTTGCCAGTGCTGTGTGAGTGTGAGGCCGGGCCACGGTGCTATTCATACAGTCACTGAGACGCTGTTATGAAAAGTTGTCCCTCCTCACTTTTTCATATTTCATAAGCTGTGCAAGTGGATCAGTTCAATGACAAACTGTGCTGCTTTAGCCCAGAGGGTATCACCATTACACAGAATCATAGAATCAACTAGGTTGGAAAAACCTCTGAGATCATCGAGTCCAGTCTATGACCCAACACAATGTTGTCAACTAGACCATGGCACTGAGTGCCACATCCAATCTTTCCTTAAACTTCTCCAAGGATGGTGACTCTACCATCTTCCTGGGCAGCCCATTCCAGTGTCTTATCACCCCTTCTGTAAAGAAATTTTTCCCAATGTCCAACCTAAACCTTCCCTGGCACAGCTTAAGACTGTGTCCTCTTGTTCTACCACTGGTTACCTGGAAGAAGAGGCCAACCCCCACCTGGCTATATCCTCCTTTCACACAATTGTAGAGAATTATGTCATCCTTGAACCTCCTTTTCTCCAGATTGAACAACTCCAGTTCCCTCAGCCACTCCTCATAAGAATTGTGCTCCAGACTGTTCACCAGCTTCGTCTCCCAGTTGCATCTTATTATCTACTCAGTCATATAGTCAGTTACATCTGCTGCTCTGCCCTGCACCTGTTGAGATGTGTCCTAAGGACTAGAATTTGCCTGGTGGTGTGATGGGAGTGATGTGTGTGTGTCTGTCTGTCTCTAGGTAAATATATGTATTTTTTTATTATCCCTGCTTCTTATTGGAGCCCCTCTGTCAGTCAGAGACGCCAGTAACAGCCCCTCCGCCACAGTGCCGCCAGTGCAGAGAGGCCAGGAGCAGGCAGAGGTATCGTGCGCTGTGCACGGTGGTTGCTGAGTCCTGTCCCTGTCCCGGTCCTGGTCCCGGCTGCGGCAGCCCAGCAGAGAGCGCTGATGCCGCTGGTGCGGTGACGGCCGGCACCTACTCTGCACGCCTGTGTTTGTACGCCCTTTACACATCTTTTTCCTGTTAAGCTCCTGGGTTTTGTTCTATTTAACGGGATACGGCGGTGGCGAGAATTCCTCCCCCTTTGCTCAGGGCTGGGCGGGAGGGCAAGGGCAGACTGGGACCTGGTGCAGGATCTTTCCGGCCGCCCCCATACTCCCGCGGAGAAAGGCTTTACAATTCCTCCCACCTGGCAGCTGTCTCCAAAGAAATAAAACGAATATGTCAGTTCTAAATTTTTTTTCAAGCAATTTTTTACCAAGCATCTAATTAGTAAGTAATTGTCGCGATTGCCGTCATCCCATCCCCTCCGGACCCTATATTTTGTGATGGCTGCTATGCCACGTGGAAGTGTTTGGTGGGATAGAGGTGGAGAAAAGGTTTTGTGCTGGTCCACACCTCACTGGGTTTCTTTCGTACGGCATTCCTTCTACTGCCCCTGCAGTTTTCCAGATCGCTGCCTATAGTGTATAAGCATAAAGTAAGCCCTTTGTGCCATTTGGGGTTGCTGTAGAATGTCACAAGTGTGTTTTATAGAGGCTGATTTTAATTTTGCCACCCAGGAGAGTAATAGTCCCAAGGAAATGAGGCGTCTTTCTGCTATTGTTATATATCTGAAGGAAAAATCCTGGCACGTAATTGGCTAAAAAATAGTAGTGTGATGAGTCAATAAATTTCTATTGTGTAGCTTTCTCTGAGTGAACAATGCTATGTTCTGGGGTAGTGTTAAACAATTAGTTCGCATATCATGCAAATAAGCACATCCTAGATGGATACATCTGGGGGTAGTAGAAATTATGCATCTCTGGCCAATCAGACAGCAGTTTTTTATTTATTTCAGTGTTTAACAGAATACCTCTCTGAGCTCTGGGAGACCTTGTGAGCAATTGAAAATACAATAACTTTACAAGGAGAGCCAGCAGTTTTCCTCACTCTCAATCCAGAATAATAATATATGACAAAATGCTCTGTTCCCACAACGATTATCCTTTCTGTCCCCAAGTGTTCAAATATATAGCTGGGCAGGATTACAGATCACTGTCCTGCCATTGGGGCTTCCTACCCTTTCTCTAGTGGAAGACTTCCACTTTCTCTAGTGGAAGACTTTTTGGCATTAACACTTCTACCAGTATAAGGCAGAAAGAGAGAGGAGTTCGTCCAGGAATCCATCAGAAATGAGCAATAAGGACAGAACCTTAGTGTGTGTAAATGCAGCTGGCTGTGTTGGGAAAAGTAGGATGAAACAGAATGCAAACAGGCCATATTGTTTCTTTTGAATTTCAACCATCATCTCCCTCTGTAGTTCTATTTAAAAGCAAAATATTTTATCTTTGATTATATGCAATGAAAACATTTACAAGCAATGTACTTTCATCTTTGGATGGTACCCACCATTACGCTTGAGTTGTTTGGAGTAGTTCTGTGTAAATTCTTGCAGTTATTTTTATTGTTTTGTGTTACAATACTGCCTAGAAATCTGAACTTTGTTTGCTAGATGCTGTTCAAACATGCACTAAGGGTCAGTCCCTCCCCAGAAGGTTTGCAGGCTAGCTCTTTACTGAGAATAGAATTTAATTCCTGGATTTAATTTTTTGGTACATTTGAGTTCTTGAATCTCAAGAAAACTTAATTTTTCTCTGTTCTCATTTAATCCCAATTATTGCCTAATTAGAAGCTAATGTTTTTTGAAGGAGTACTACCAAGAGAGTTTTTGAGCAATATGAAGCATGCAGGGTTTTGAACTAAGTCTCTACAGATGGTGCATGCCTACAGACCCCACTAGATCTCTCTAAGGCATTAAGGAAAAGTTTAATATTTTTCATTTTGTGCAGGGAGATTAGTGGTCCCCAGCTGTGCCTGAGACCATCCATTCTTCACAGCTGGCCAGTCTTATTAATCCCCAGGAAATAGCCTATGTTCTAATTTGTTGATTTTTAAATACAAACCGAGCAAAATTTATTTAAACACAATAGTGAAAAAATTGAAATCATACTTTGTGGTGGATCACATTCGTGAAGAATTAACTTTTGTGGGGATAAAGAAGTAATACCCTAGGTTCACCTCTAGTGTTTATTTTGAAGTATCATGGTAAATGTAATGAGAGAATATAAGCATCCCAGGCACACTACTTCATGAGCCCAAATGCATTTTTATTCTGGCTGTTGTTTTTTGACTTTACGTGGGAAGAGATGTCAGCACAGAAAAGCACCAAGCATTATGACAGTTGGAATTAACATCCCAGAAGACTGTTAATGATGCCAAAACCCAGGAAACTAATGTTTTGTTTTTACTCACGTTCAAAACCTTGAAGTGGATTGCTCTATATGTGTTTCCTGCAAAGGTGAAATTTCTTATGACTGTCAACTCTGACAGTGAATGATCAGCAGATAATTACAATGAGAACTCATTTGGGTCTTGTGTGCTTTCTTGCCAGGTAGGCGTGGCTAAAAACCAGTTCCAACCTTTCTGGTGCTCAAGTGCATAGTCTCCAGCTGCAGGGACTGTGCCTGGCTGTCTGTGTTGCGATGGAGGTCCTCTTAGCTTGTGTGTCTGAGGCCTTGAAGCAGACACTAATTTTCTGCTAGTTCATTCCCAGCTGGTGCTTGGTTGTTTCCAAAATTCTAATTACTTGAGCACTCCAATTTATCATCCTGCTGGTCAAGAACAAATCACAGTTAGAGTAGAAAGTGCATGCTTTGCAAAAGAACTTGCTAAAACCACAGGCTTTTCTCATAAGTCATGTATGAGTGATAAAGAGTGAGTTGCAGGGGAAGATAGTCTCCCAGCCTTCACCTTAGAACTCTAGAAGCTTCTGAGGGCTTTGGTCACTATGCCTGAGGAAAATATGCAGAGCCATTGTTGTTCCTGCATCCCCAGACTGTTGATTTCTGTCCAGGCCCAGGCCAGTTCTCATCCTGAGGCTGCGTCTGCACTTAAAGGTGTTAATTCGTTGTTTTCTGTTGTGGAGTTTTTACTGTACCAACTCTTCCCTAGGGATAGCTGGGCAGAGAGTTGGATTCTAGCAGCGCTGAATCCTTGTCTTCCACTGTGGCAGAGCCATTCATCTGGCACTTGCCAACAATGGTTTGGTTTTACTTTAACAGTGTTAGCTGTCAAGGGGATGCTTTAATACACAGTGAATGGTATTTTCCAGGAACAAAAAAAATTAAAGAAATGCTGTGAGACTAATTTATTCTTCTATTTTTTCTTCATCTTTTTTTTCCTAAAGCAATTGAAATTTGGATTTTCCAGTTGTCCCAACAAAACAACCCTCTGATCTTCCCATCACTGAAGATGCTAAAATGGTTGTGCACTAGGACACAAAAGCACCCAAATGATGGATTTTCTTACACCTGTACTGTCTCCTTGCCCTTCCTAAAATGTAATTGGATAAATGAGTAATTAAATGTGATTTGCTTCTATTGAAGGCAAAAAGTTCTCAATCCTCTATGTTTTTTAACAACTGGATGAAAATGGGCATGTGAAAACTTAGAATATTAAATATTTAACATTTTTCTTCGAAGTTCTCGTAGATATTGAACATGACACGTTAAAATCGAGACTATGTGAAACATTTTTAAATACCATACTAGTTTTCCTTGGTATTTGCAGTAAAATGCACCTTTTATTTCTTTTGAACTAGCAAGCCTTATTTTTGTTCTCTTTAATCATGTAGAGCAGCATATGAATCAGAAAATTCAATATCTGAGCCTCATCCATAGTAAAGCAGTGTGGCTTCCTTCATTGTCTCCCACAAAGAGTCTAATCTGGAGATTCTTTATTTGTAGTGTTTGGGGAACTGTATGACTCCTGAGAGTGTTCTTTGTCCTTGCATGGAGGCACACCTCATGTGACATGGCAGAAAACTCTGGTGACTTTTTCTATTCCATGCCGGCACATTCGTGAGTGTGAAACGTAGGTTGCATCTCAAATAGCAAATGACTTTTGCAGCAGGGGTGTGTTTCTGAAGCCCGGGTCCTGAATGTCCTCTCTCACTGCATTTACTTTCATGCCTGCAAATTACAGGGTTGCTTCCACATGGCACAGAACTGGAAGATGCTGTCTAGTGGCTGTGCTCCACCTGGTAACCAGGGTTCCATCCATGGGAGCACATGAGAACTAAAGGAAAATAACCCTCCTTGAAATGTGTTTAGTGCAGACATCACATGCTTAGCCCCAACAATTTTGGGTTGTTCTACTTGTTAGTGCAGCAATAACCTGGGGCACATAAAATACAAAAGCCAAAGCAGGGGAAGAGCATGTGTGTTATTTAATGTGCACATCTTTTTCATACTATATTTGCTATCTTGAAAATTTAGCAGAGGAATAGTGGACAGGTGATACATAAATCCCAGGTTTGGAAACTGCAACCTTGCACCTCATTTCAGAGAATATATCAAAGAGCTTTTGTGTTTTGTCAAACAAAAACAGCAAAACAGGGAGAGACATTATTAATTGCTAATTAGAAGTAAATGCCCTGTCATTGTTTACATAGGAGATATTAATATCTATTGTTTGTCATTAAAGTATTAAGACTGCTTATGAAAGTTCCTGCAGTATTAGTTCAAAGGCAGTTATTTACATATGCAAGTTAAAATCTTAGCAATGACACCTTGCATGGACCAACACTTACAACTAATTGCCCTTATTGTTATATTAACTTTTTTTTTTTTTTGCATGTATGCCCTCGTCCTCTGGTTTACCTTAGAAAGTAGCCTCAGAGCTGATTTTATTGTATCTTTGCTGTTTCGTCTCTGGACTCCTCTGGACCACCGAATCCAGCCCTCAGTATCTCCTTATGCCAGGAACTCCGGTCCAGGGCGGAACGGTGGCGGCTGTTTGCCAGTAAAGACAGACGGACCACTTGTGTATACATCAGCGTTTTTTATTTTCCCTCACGGAGGGAAAAGGATCGTGCATAGAACAAGCTGTGAGATGGTCAACCTGGCAAGAGTGGTCCAGCTCGTCTCTCGCCCAGATCTCTTATGCCCTCTGTCGGGGGAGGGCAAGGCGAGAGACGAGCCAATAGGCAAATGACTGACCAGTGACATCTGGCCAGTCCTGGGTGAGCAGGGGAGGGACAGGTACAAAGCAGCGCTATGAATGGTCAGACCACCAGTAGATTCTCAGTGGTCTGCCCACTGCTACATTTTATCATTGCTGTAAATGCATGGAGAGTAAATTGAATGCTTACTGTGCCCCAAATTAACTAAGTTAGCATTTCAATCTCATTTTTGTAATTTAAAATACTATGAAAGATATGCATAGGTACATATGCATGAGATCTGCACCTTAGAGTATTTAAGAGTGGTTATTAGCCTTATAAATATCATGAATAAAAACGGAGGAATAAGTTTTTATATGGTGGATTTTCAACAGACTTTAAATATACAAATTAAATGAGAGAAATTTGGTGTTTCTGAACAGCAAAAATCTATATCAAATCTTCATGTCACTTTTGAGAGAAAACAGCTACTTCAGGAAAGCAGCAGATCAAACACCCAACCTAGCATTACAGTTCTAAGTTTGGAGCTGGCCAGGCTTTTGCAATCCAGTGTTCTTCAATGAAGTTCGTTTTGCTAAATTTAGTAAATCAAGTGAAAAAGCAAATGAAAACTTGAATCTGTCTTTACTTTGGTTTATACTGAAAAATAATGTAGTGAATTATATAACAGCTTATTACCTGGTAACTGCACATAGAAACACCCTGCTGGTTGCAGCCTGCGGGTTCTTAGCTTTTCTAGGATTTTTATTTGAAGTCATGTATCTGGCAGTATAGCAACTAGTGAGGGACACATTTGTGATGTAAGTCATGGAGCCATTGAATCATAGAATATGCTGAGTGGGAAAGTACCCATCAGGATCACTGACTACAGCTCCTGGCCCTGCACAGGACATGCCAAGAGTCACACCATGTACCTGAGAGCATTGTCCAAATGCCCCTTGAGCTCTGTCAGCCTTGGTGCTATGACCGCTTCCCTGGGGAGCCTGTTCCAGTGCCCAGTCACCCTCTGGGTGAAAACCTTTTTCCTGATATCCAACCTAAACCTACCCTGACTCATCTTCATGCTGTTTCCTTGAATCCTGTCACTGCTCATATGAGCTAAGAGGTCAATACCTGCTCCTCCTCTTCTCCTTGGGAAGAAGTTGCAGACTGCAATGAGGTCTCCCCTCAGTCTCCTCTTCTGCAGGCTGAACAGACCAAGTGACCTCTGCCACTTCTCATACAGCTTCCTCTCAAAGCCCTTCACCATCTTTGTAGCCCTGCTTTGGATGCTCTCTAATAGCTTCCTACGTTGTGGCACCCAAAACTGCCCCCGGCACTCGAGGTGAGTTCGCCCCAGTGCAGAGTAGAGCTGGACAATCCCCTCCCTCGCCTGGCTGGTGATGCTGTGCCTGGTGCACCCCAGGACACGAGTGGCCCTCCTGGCTGCCAGGGCACTGCTGACACTTTTTTGCCACCGACCAGGACCCCCAGGTCCCTTGCAAAAGCACTTCTTTCCAACGTCTCATTCCCAATCTGTACATATAACCAGTGTTTTCCCATCCCAGATGCAGAATCCAGCACTTTCCCTTGTTGAACTTCATAGAGTTGGGGATTGCCCACTTCTAATTTGTTGGGGTCTCTCTTCAGGGCCTCTCTTCCCTTGAGGGGTCAACCGCTCCTCCCAGTTTTGTGCCATCCGTGAACTTGCTCAGTGTCCCTTCCAGTCCTGTGTCCAAGTAATTTATGAAGATGTTGAACAGCACAGGGCTGAGGATGGGGCCCTGTGGAACCCCACGAGTGACAGGTCACCAGTCTGATGTCACCCCATTCACTGTAACCCTTTGTGCCTGACCTGTGAGTCAGTTGCTGACCCATCATGTGATTTGTTGTTTATCCAGCTGTGTGCTGGATATTTTATCCAGAAGGATCTTGTGAGAGGCAGTGTCAAAAGCTTTGTTGAGTTCAAAAAGATTACATCAACTGGCTTTCCCATATTGGCTGGGAAATCCACCATGTCATCCTTCTTCTCAAAGACACACAAAAATGTGTGTCAGCTTTTGGGTTTGTCATCCCATGAGTGTCAGAGGAGACAGTGTAGAGCTTCAGGAAGAACAGTTCCCCTCACAGCCCTGAAATGGTTTTGTTCCTTTACTCCAAGAAAAATATGATGGGCCAAATATTTGTAGACAATATCTTCAGTTACCTCTGTAGAGTAATAGACTCCATGAATTTAGCTGTCGTCCTCCTCCCTCATGTCTTATGGTTCCTGCAGTGACATTCACAATATCTTTTTTGTTTCCTGCAAAGACAGCTAACCCCCAAACCCTGAAAAACACAGATATTCCTGTAATTCAGAATGATACCATATTAATTGCAAAAAAATGTGTTCCACATTTTGCCACCTTAAAAAGATAAGTCACAAGATGGTTTGTTTATGTTTTGTTTTGTGGGAAATTCTTTCTTAGGTTTTGGATGCTGATGGCATCCTAACATAGTCTGATGTCAACAAATGCAAAATTTCCCTGTTTGTGCTTTGAGCTACTCCGTCATCATGACCTTTTGGCTCAGGCAGAGCCACTCCCTGTATGCCTTTGGGACAGTCGCTGTCATCCCTGGAGTGAGGTAGAGAAAACCTTTAACTCTTTGCAGTGTCTGGATGAGCACAGCCTGAGATACCTTACAGATCCACTTGTAATGCAAAGGAGTACTGACCACCTAATCAGAAAAAGGCAAAAGCCTTTCTAACACACTTCAACTTGAGCATTCTGAAACAAAAACACTGGGAATGGCAAGCAGTTTTTGAAAACTCCCTCCTGAGCTTAACTATTCACTTTTTTTCCTAAGTTTCCAGGCTGTTGCTTATTCTGTCTTATAATTCTTAAGACAAGATCACAGCACTAATGTGTTAGTGCCTATTACAAAACCATGCCTCTTCCTATCCAGAAGGAAAAGAGATAAAAGAAAGGAATTGGAAAGCACTAGTATGGCAAGTCCTAAAAATTTATGAAATTTAGTGTAACAAACTTAAGAAAAGGTAGAAAAAAAGAGAAAGTTTTGTGTGATTTGCTGCTTTACTTTCTTGGGACATATGTATGAATCATATATAGTACAGAAATGATTTAAAGTAAGAAAATTGTAACTTTGAATTTTGCAGCCATTTACAATGATTCTGTCTGTTTAACTGTGCAAGTAAATTATTGTTTTTCTTGTATGTTTTGGAGAATTTGTGTTGTCATACAGTCTGATATTAAAGTATATGCTGTGTTCTGATTTCCATCACCGTGGTTTAATCAGCAGCTGAGTTTTCTTGCAGCACCTAAAAATAATGATACCTCAGTCACCCAGAAATGAATTTAGTCTTCTCTGTCTGGCCTGGTTGCATGGACAGAGGAAATATATCCCCAGTGATGGGGAAATATGGCTGTGGATTAGGAGGGGATGTAATTCTGGCTTACCTTGTCAAAAATCTCCAGAAATGTATTCAGTTTTCATTCTGTGTATCCATCCTTAGAATGCAGGGAACATTGGCTTTTCCATGCCTGCAGTCTCCCTTTATATTTTGTGGTGTATGGACAGCCTTAAGGAGTGTATACTATCCTCCCTTGTTGTCCAGAATACTCAGATTACACCATTTGCCTCACCTCCCTTTGGGTGCCCCTTCATCTTGGCACGAGTCAGTGCAAGGCTTGCTTTGGCTCTGTGCGTGTTCACTTTTCAACATCTTTGTGGAATGTAGCATCTCTTCAGGGCATAATCAATCAGGATGGAAGGAAAGAATATGGGACAGATTAACAGAAAAATCACTGCAATGCTGATAACTTGCTGATAGGCAAGAATCTCCACCATCAGCAGAACAAGGAACTTATTTCGTTTAATTTGTTGTATTTGCTTTTTGGGAAGCAATGTCTTAATCACAGTGAGTGCATGCTATACTTCTCTAGTCTTGTCACAGTGCTGGTCATTGAAGCACTGAGACTTTTGGCAACTTCTGTACCTTTCAGGGAGCTATGGTTTTTGCATGGATGCTCCACAGTGACAACCATGGCTTCCCACTGCTTCCTTAGCAGGAATTTCTGGCAGAGCAAATGTGTGTTAGACTGTAATTCAGGTGTTCCATGTGGTGGACACAGACCCTTTGGGTCTTAGAGAGCCTGTCCTGTGGGTTTATTCAGAACACAAACTGGGAGTTAAAATTTTGCCCAGTACATCCCTGGTTCCACAGACATCTTGGAAAGGTTGTATTTCATAGTTCTTCTAATCCTGTCACTGCTGTTGATCTGAAGCAGAGAGAAAATGTCTTTTTTCCTGCCACTCTTGAATGGGAATTTGTCCTTTAAAATCTCTTTCTGGTGTCCTGCACATACAAACATCCATGAACAAAGAATTTGGGCCTGACTCCGTGTCCTTTGACATTACCCACAGTTTTTTGGATAGGTGGAAGACAAACAGCCCTGTTATATGAATAAACTAAACTATGAATTCTGTGGTGTTAAATGTAGACCTGAACTCTCAAGAACAGAGGTAAGGAGTACACTACAGAGAACTGCCTTTGCCTCTCATTTGCAAAGTATGTTGTCTTGGATGACCTCTAAGTTTGTTGGCCAAAACACTTTAGACCTCCTTTGGTACATTATATTGTTCTTCCCAGTTCAGACAACTGGGTTTAATTTTCAACACATAATTATTCTACACTTCTTTGTGCATTCCCTCTTCATCTCCCAGAAGTAAATGCATTTTGACAGCTACCACCAAGAAATAAAAAATGTTGTATTCCATGGTTCATTGGATGCAGTACTGGAAAGTGAATCATTCCTTTCCTGCATAAGTGTTACCATATACTGTATTTCATTACAAACATGGATAGAATATATATATATGCACACATGTATGTATATGTATACCTAAAACAGTGTGTTTTGCCTGATCCTGCATGTCCCTAGGAATCTTATGAGTGTAAAGGTTCTGGCTAGGACATACATTTGAACATTCCTAGATCTGGCCCACAGTGAGTGGCTTTATAGCCCTAGAGCCTACTTCAGACAGTCAATTTAAAAACCTGCTTATCCAGGTTTTCATTTGAACACTATCATGGCGTTTTCACAGTAACAGATTTAATACTCTTGAACAGTAGTTCTTGGAGACTCAGAATATGCATTATTTATTCTTTTTTTTTTCCTATTTACATCCTTTTTTAAGTTTTCTACATCCCTTATGTCCTTTAACTCATTCCTGCTGTAAATGTGAATAAAAAGCTAATTATATATCAACATCTCTTTGACATTCAGGGATGAAAAAACTCTTGGTTATCTTTTAATCTGTTTTCAATTTGGAATGCAAGTAGATGTTTAGGTTTATACAGCTGTTGCTGACTCTCAGCATCATGTTAATGAAATGCTCCTTTTTAATGTCTTCCAAAGTTCCATCAGAGATTTGCATATGCATTTATTAATCTGACACAGCACTGGAATGAACTCGTATGCTGGGATGTTTTTCCCTTCTCTTGAGGATGTTTTTGAACCCTTTCTGACTATCTCAAGGAAAAAGAATCAACATAAACTGTTTTTATGTAGTTTTCCACTTTCAATATAAGGGCCTTTTCCTATGCTCAGGAGAATATATCCTCCTCTTTCACAATACGCTCAAGAATAGTTCCAAAGAAAGCCCAAAGGTGTGAATTTATTCTTAACCTATTGGCAGGCAAACCAGTTCACTAGGAGTCAACACACTGTGTTTCCAGGAGAATTCCTGTCCTGGGGTAGAACATCACTCACTGTTGGTTAAGGGACAACATGGCTATGCATCACTCATGGTGCAAGAAAGTAACATCTCTTTTATCTTCTCTTCTTGATGCTGTACCTAGAATGGCAATGCTTCAGCTCAATATACACTTTGAAAAAAATTATTCTAAAAGATTGAATTGATTGTTTCTATCCATGTGTGTAACCTGGCTTTACATGGCCTGTAAGATAGTAGCCCGTGTGGGCTTCTTTCTCTCACCTTTCCTTTATGTATCCATATCTGGAAAGGATGCTTTCTTCCCTGGGGGAAGATGAAGTACTCACTCTCTTCTCTCACTCTTATACCATAGGAGCAGTAGCTGAGCAATAGGGATCCCAATAAGGAGGAAGAACACCATTTATCTTGAATGAAGTTTGGATGGGTTTACCATTCCCTGGAGAGGTGTGGTTTTTTCTATCCATCATCCATCCTGTGTTGTTGAGATCACAGATTCTGACCTGTCTGCTTGCAAAGCTATGGGTCAGATTTTGTGTTGATATGCTTTGTCCTATCCCTGTAGAGGGGATAGTCTAGCTCCTGCCAGGGAAGGGTCTTGTACAAATCTTGTTTTAGGCCCATGGACAGAGCTATTTGCTTGGGGTGAAGGCAGTACTGTCAGTTTTAGAGTTTAGGAGTGATGATTCATGACTCCTGTAACAAATGCTGAGGCATGAGCATATCCAACCAAAAAGGCCCTCAGGAGGTAGAGAACATCTGACAAACCCACGTCAGGAAAAAGGCTTGTCCCCTCATTGCTGCCTTGGGTTAGAGAGCACTGAAATCAAGACTGGAAAGAGGAACTGCTGTCTGTGCAATTTTCTCCTCTGCCCTCTTGTACATCCATTAGTGCTTAGAGCTTGCTTCATTACCTCTCACTAGTTCTCCAACAAACTATTTAATAGATGTAGAAAAAACCCCTAACACAAACATGTAACATATTGCAGTCTTAAGGAAATGGATGTTATTGAGCATGTAGTGTTGTAAGTGAGAAACAGAGTAATGTAGCAAGCTGCTAAAAATATTCCATGACTTTTCCCTGCAGTCTTGAGATATACTTTTACATGGACCTTTGAGTTTCCATGGTGGTGTAAACACTCCTTAACAGAAGTAAGAATGGAGTACTTTGTCTTCTCCTGCTTATATTTTATACAGCTGACAGAGTGAGCCATATTAAAACTGTTACTTCCCATTTAATATCTCTACTTTATGAGTCAGATTTCCAGAGAGTTTGAATTAGTGTAATCTCAATGATATGCCAAAGAAACTACTCCAATCTACTAGCCCTGTATCTCTAAATATGGCTTACTTATATGGCCAAAAGCCCTGTTGAATTTTATAATTCAAATAAATTCTAAATTAAACTAAAGCACTTGAAAGCAAGATACATGAATAGGATACAGTTAAGAACATGTTTCTAGATGTTAACATTTCCCACTATGTTTTAACAGCTCTATCAAATGTTATAACTCATTATGAAATGCTGTAGTCTGACCTAAAATCAGTTTCACAAGTGAGGAAGCTGTTTCTGCAGAGAAGCAAATACTTGGAGAATTAGCCCTAAAGCCTGAGCTGGGCTCAGTTGGAGAAGATGGACAATGACCATGCTGAGGCTTTGACTGCCATGGATCTGAAACCATGGAAGTACCAACCTGGCATCACCCAGAGCTAAGGTTGGTCCCACTGAGGCACAGCTGCATCTCTGGATAATGGGTAATGTATTTGCAGATGTTTAAGATTGGGGCAGTTTGACTTGCTATGAATTAAACTGTAGGCTTTATTACAGACAATAGACATCACTGCACTTTTTTATTAATTTGTTTTGAAAAGAATGCCTTCCTAGCTCTGTGCTGAAGACAGTGAATGGGTTGGAAAAAAGTGATGATTGTCTAAGATTTATATGCAATATTTTCTACTCTAAATCTGTTCCTTTAAATGTTCATACTTTTTTTTCCCTCCCTCAAATTCTGAATTAGGCAATCAGGGCACATAAATTTCCAAATGAAAGCGAACAGTGTCCTTTCGGCCTCCTCCAAAACAGTTCTTGGACAAACTCTGAGGGGAAAAAAATGTTATCAATGCTTCAAGCTGCATTGACCCAAAAACGAAGTTTTCCCAGGTTTGCTGCTGCAGTCTCACTTTTCTGCAGTGTTTCATAGGAGGTAATTTCTGTGCTGGTTATGATTTGAAAGGCCTGGCCTGCAACCCAACCTCAATCAAATTGGAACAACATGTCACCAAAGGTCCTGGTCCCATGGTATGTGCTTGGAAATACAACTCCCCAGTGCGGAGAGGTTTCTGGCAAGTCAGTGAAACTAAACTCAATTTCCATGGCCAGAAATTGCTGCAGGAGCATTTCATTGTGCTACAGTTGCTGTGCTCTGTATGTTTGATGGGGGCATGGCGGGGGGGTTGCAGGCTCGCATGTGGGTGTGCCTATCACTGAGATAGGGCAACTCTGAAAGCTGGATTTGTGGACAGAAATGACAAATTTCTGTTAAATTATTGACAGAAGGAAAAATACTTTTGTCCTTTGAAGTTAACTAAAACCAAATGGGATTGTTTCCTCAAGGGAAAAGTAGGAGTTTAGTTATGATGCATCCCCTCCCAGAAATCTTTCAAATTATACATACTGTACCCTCTGTTTATATAAATATGAATTACATGATTGTGTGTACAGGGTCATTTGTAGTTCAAATGGAAATGCAATGCTGCTAGGCAGAGGCTATGGAGAGATCGAGGGGATTCTAGGATCTGCCATTTAACCCTTTTCAAATGTTCAGTGGCTTTGAGTAGATCTGCAAGAAAGCTTTGGTGTGGTATTACAAGGAGACACCCTAGTTTTGCTGGTAAATCCAGATTTCTATGCAGCTTTAAATGGAGAGAGGCCGATTGTCTCTCATTTTTGTAGGGTACTCTGACTGTACATTGTTGTGGATGGTGACAACCAACAGTTTATGCTCTGCATTAAATTTGCTTGTGTGTTCTCATCCAGCTGTGAAGTTCAAATTTTGCAAGGGATGTTTTCCCACATGCAGGATAACAAATTTGTCATATTGACCTAAGGGTTGTTCTTTTCCAATTTGCCAGTGATTTCTTTTTCATTTCAGCTAACTTAATAATAGTTCATTTAATTGTTGTTAAGCCATAAATAAATCGTTTTCTGAAACACTTGGGTTTTTTCTCTGTCATACAATCGTGTTTCTGTATGTCAGTAGAAAGACATATTTCTGACTGGGTGTCCTTCCATCTTTTAAGCTGAGAGTTTATCAAATTTAATTTCACCATAGGGCATTCAGTTATGTTTTTGCTCTTTTTGTTTATATCCTTGGACTTGACTTTCTACTGCCTTATGTCTTCTTTCAAATTCTCTGAGGAAACTTAGACAAAATTGATAGAGTACCCTAACTTAGTAGCTTTGGGCAGTTCACATATGATGCTTATAAAGTAGGAATTTCATGACTATTGCCTTGTAGACAAAAAGTTCTGTTCCCAGTCTGTAGTTTTGTTCTCAATCTGTGTCATGTCTCATGTCATGTCTGTCCACCCTCTCCTCCCCAATTTCATTAGTTTTCCCAAGAGCTTTACAAGCTTTGAGTAGTCTGTGCCTTATTTCTGCTCTAAGAAGGCTTCCTTGGAACAAAACTTCCCACTTAAATGAATTTTTCCACTGCAAATGTGACATAACTACCACTGTCTATGTGCAATGTCACCTAAAGATTGTAAGGATGTATATGTCCAGTCTTTCTGAGACTGAGAGTCAGACTGATGCCCAGAAAACTTTTTGACATTGATCTTAGCATGGGCAAGGAAGACAAGGCATCCAGCAAGACCTCCTGAGGTAATTCTTCAGATGACCTTTTCGGTTTTTTTTTTTTTTTTTTTTTTTCAGGG
>VZTJ01002927.1:1548242-1563794 GCA_013397795.1 Orthonyx spaldingii | reverse complement strand
TTTTGCAGTGTTAGTGGCAAGCAGGGTGCAGGGTTTGTCTGGTGTGTGAAAAGACATAATTCACTCCTCTACACTTGTGAGTGGAGTACCTTCCACTGTGACTTCTGCAAAGATGTCAGGAGAGCTGTCTGTACCTCCTCACAGTGGAATAAAGGCTGATTGAAGAGCCAAATGCTCCTATAAACAGGGGCCTGTACTTTCAGAGCTGGCATTGGAAAGACTTCTGTTTTACCAGAGAGGTTTGGCACCAACCAGCCTGTTACTGACAGGGAATGTTGGGTAAGTGACTTTTTACTTTGCTTCTGACCTCTTCACTGGCTCCTGTCCCATTGTCCATTCTTTATAAATCATTTTAGACAGTTCCAAGGGACATGTCTACATTTCCATTAGCAGTGAATTTGTCAGAGGCACATTCATAATGGCCTGTTAATAGAAAGCAATGCAGGTGGATACAATTTCAGAAAGCAAACGCTTGAATTAGATACACAGGTATCAGTATTGGATTCACAGGTATCAGTATCTATTGACCCAACACTGTATCTCTTCTGGTCTCACCCCAGGTAATGTTAGAGCCAGCCAGGTCAGTAGGCTTTTCCAGTTGAAATGGAAACAGGGCAGTTGTATCATCTGAAATTTGTAGCAGCTACTCTCATTTGGAGATCACTCTTGGTTTTTGACAGACAAAGCTATGTAACTAATACAGAGGGTTTGCTTCCTCAAAGTTAGTTTTCCAGATGCTTTATTCATGTTATCCTAAGAGTCCTAGCCTCAACATATGTCCACTGAGTAAAATACCTGGGCAGTTTAAAGGCTTGCATGGATCATTGCAAACAGCTTCATACTTCTCTTTCTACCCTCTTAAAAAAAATCATGATTCATTTTTCAAGTATTTAGTTATATTAATGAATAGACTGCTTGAAATGAGGATGGCAGAAGTGTAAAACTAGGTGGGCCGGCCATGGCACATTATCACATGGGTTATATCTCTACTAAGTGATCAGTGATGCTTGGTGCTTGGCACTGTCCATTTATGTCTAATTATTGCAGAGATATTGCAATGTGAAGTTGGAGAACAACAGCAGAAATCAAGCCAAGCTGTTAAGCAAGATTATTTCTATCAGCTATTTTTGTCTTTCATTACGGTATCAACAAAGTTATAGGGCCGGGATATTTACCTAAAACCATAATGCAGAGAAACACCTGATTATGTGAATACAGTCTGTGCCACATGGCAGTTTTAAATTGTCGCCCTATTCTAGCCTTCCTATTTTATATTATGGCATTGAGCTCCTTCTGCTGCTCAATACCTAGCCCCCTCTAACACTCCCAGCTCGAGCCCATTGTCTCCACATATTCTTGCACTCTGAGCTCAGCTGGACTAACCATGGTGGTGCTCAGCTCAGGTCCTCTGAAATCCATGGTTTCCCCTGCTTTTACTATCTTCCTGCAATCCCTTGTAGCCTGCCTAATTTCTTACAGCTCCAGACAGGCAAAAATGGCAAGATTCATTTCATCAGTAAGGAGATATTAGGGAGAACTAAGGTAGGTTAGAAATAGGGAGAAAATCTTGCCTTTTAAAAGTACAATCTGAGCATTTTACAAGAATTTTCACATTTGCGCATTAGCTCCCTGAGCCTTAACTCTCTCATCTCCTTCATTATTTAACTCCACTTTAATGGAACAGTTTCTTAATGAGCCACAGTAGAAGAAGTAATTGCTTTTGGCTGGGCATTTGTCAATGGTAATTTAAATGTTGTTTTGTCCTTTGTCAGATTTGTGCATTAATTCAAAGCTCAGTTTGGTTCTGAAGAGTGCATCAATGGAAAAGACAGCAAGAAAATCTTCATATTCATGGATTTTCTTGCTTGGTTTACATGTAATTTTTTTTTTTTTTCCTAGCTGCTAGTTTGTTATGCCTTAAATTGGGCTGGGAATAGTCAAGGAGGGTTCTCTCTGCTATCTACATGACAACCAGTAACATAGTCTCTATTGTCCCATTGCGTTACCTTTTATCGCATACAGGTCTGATTAAAGGGGAGTTGCTGTTACTGAGTTTTATAGCACTGATAGGTGTTTGGGATGTGTCACAGTACAGTAGTCTCCAATTAGCTCAGCAAACTGTATTAATAGAAATAGAAACTGGTCAAACCAAATCCAGCATCAGCATGCACATTAGCTGCAAACAGATTTACTACAAAGGTCAAGTTTGCAAATACTCCAGGTCAGGCACAGGTCTGAGAACTTAGATGAAATCTTTGCATCCTCCATTTTATTCTATTTATCCACTGAAGTGTGTTTGTGTAGAATTAGATTCTTCTTATGTACTATAACAAAATAGTATATAAATATATATATAGTGTAGGTATATATATGTATATAAATGTATAGATATATATGTATGGGGGTTTATAACATTGCAATGGTATTTTTCCTCATGAAAACTTTCCTAAGCATGGGGCTGTTGAAAGAGGCAAGTATGCAGTGCTGGTGAACTGGAAGTGTCTCTTCCTGCTGTATCTGTTCTTGCTGACTGACATGTGCTGGGGAAAAGAGCCCTTTGGAATTCTCTGTATCATCTCAGTGCACTTTTGAGAAAGTTTGTATAGAAAAGGCACATGCTAGGTATCTGAAAATGCTGTTATGTTCACAGTCACTTCTATGTACAAATGCACATACACAGATTTTACATAGGAAAAACCTATATCTTGCTGTAAATCCCATTCTTAAACTTACAGGTATCTGGTTTGGATGTAATCTAGGTTTGCAAAACTTAAGGTTGCAAACCCATTTGAGAATAAGACCTAAACCCTCATGATTTGACACCACTCCCCCGCCCCCCCCTTTTTTTTGGCCAGCTTTCTAAATTGTTATTTTTTAAGGTAAATCTGAAAATTAAGAAACCTTAAAATGACTTCTGTTACTACAATCAAAGGTGCAAAGAGGCCGAATTTGAATGGACCTTGAACACATGCTGGCAATGTTAGTAATGGACTTTGTTAATATATAGTCATCCAAAATGACTAAGTTCTAATCAGTCAGAGCCATCAATAGGGAAAGAAAGAGATCATTTTCAAATGCTATTATGCTGGGTTAGGGAAGGGATGTGAGAAAAGTCTATCATTAGGTCCACTCTGCAGTGGACTGAATGGATCCAAGATGCTGCTGGAAAGGACAAATACACTAAAGGTGACACAAATGAAAATTGGTTAAGTCAGTTAGATACTCTCATTACTTAGTTACTTTGAATATAATGCTGAAAGTATCTTTTAAGTTTGTAGTTTGAACATATCAATTTTGAGACAAGAAGTGATTTCAGTAGCTCGCTTTATTGAAGTCTAATACCTCCAGTGCATCTCTGGCGATATCCACACTCAATTTTCCCTCCTGATCCAATCCCTCTAGCTCTTGCATTCCTTGTATCTTATTATTCTTCTGCAATTTTTTCCCATTTTCTCTACCCTAGAAAAGATTCAAAAGCTTCTGAAAAGTAAATAGCTTACTTACAGTTTTACCATCACTTGGGATATTTCATTGATGCAGTTACTGTTAATTTAAATTGATCAGCTGCTAATTCAGTTTTCTCTAAAGGCATGCCTAACAATTGTAGCCACAACTAACAAATATCCTGTAACTAAAATTCCATCAGTTTTCTTTTCCTGCTGGACACAGACAATGAAAATAGAAATAAAAATTATTAAATATGTTTAATTAAAGGTAAGGCACAAAGGACTATGTTAGCTTATTCACGACTGCAACTAAAGGTAATTTGCTATTTTATTAAACAAGCAAAGCAAACCCCTAGTCCCAGTGCTTTCCTTACCACGTCCTTGAAGGACAGAGATATGCAGGAAATCCTGCGGAAGCAGAGTGCATGAAAGCATATTATTGATGTATTTTCTATCATTGTCTTTGAGGGCAATTTGGTATGGAGGGTGTGGAATTTTAAGATTATGGAATCTCAGGCAGGAATTAGGGAAGCAAGGGAAAGTGTGAGGAAATGGGTGTTGGGAAGAGGCAGGGCTCAGGGAGGCAGCAGAAAACCTCAGTCTTGCAGAATTGTGCAGCAGTACTCAGTTCTGTTATTTTGAGCAGTAAAGCCCATGTCATTTTTGGAAGGAATCTGGGATGAGAAATAATTAGCTGTATGACAACAGCTGGAAATTATTTGGGATCTGGGAAGTGATGGATCTGTGTCTCTTAATTTCCTGGCTCTCTTGTTTGGAGAGTGGCATTTTCATGGCTCCTTGTATATCCTTGAATTTTCCACTGGATCACACATCCAGAGCTCACATTGTCTCCCATGGAAGCATGCTCACCAGCAAATGGATAGCACCACCTACTAATTGCCAGTGGAGTTCAGAACTTCTTACCAAACCTGTATTTATTTGTATGTCAGTGATCATTTACCAGGAAATTTTATAAAGTCTACACCATGCTGAGATGCCTTAAGAAAAAAAAAATTGCCTGAGAGCAAGAAGAGGAGAACTGTAGTCTATCTTCTATGGAAATTTCCCCCTTGACATTTGGGAAGTCCTTTGGTGGGTGATAAAGATTTAATTAGTTGTTACTACTATTTGCTTAGTGTATCTTACTGAATTTTCTTTAATTCACATATGATTTGAACAAAAAAATCCGTCTTTTCTGGAAGTGGATTGCTGTAACTGTACTTCATAGCACAGAGAGTTGTACACTCTGCCTTAAACAGGCAAAGATTTTAATGATGACAGTGTAATATAATAACCATATGGGCCTCTGTGTAAAGGAAGTAGTTGATCAAGGAGGTATCTAATTATTCAATTGTTGGCAGTCTAGTTTGTTCTAATACTTTCTTGGATCTGAATTATGGTCAGATATTGAAGATGATGATGACTGTAGGGTGCCTGGGAATACAAATCACTTTCACCACATTGGCTTCAATGTGTTGTCATGTTATAATGATTACAGTGTATTCATTGTCACTAACCTGCTGAAATATTTGAGAACAAAGTGGTGTGGTTATATAAAACCTTGTGCAAGAAAACACAACTCTCAAGATCACTTTTAAGCACTGCTGTTGTAATCTGCAGTCCCCTTTGATCCCAACCACATATCCGCATAGTAGCTCTGAGGATCTGGGAACCATTTCTCCCTTTCTCTCTGTTTCGGGTTGCAGCTGCTCATTAGAACACTTCAGGACATCTCTTTGAAGAAACATGGTGGTGACAGTGGCTGATCATCCCCAAATGCTCAAAAACCTTGGGCTGCAGGAGAAAATCCCTGTATCAGAATCCTGTAACATCTTGAATCTGTTGTTGGAGAAACAAGAGGCTAATGTTTAGGGAACTGTTTGGGAACCAGAAAAACAGGATTCAGCTCTCAGTTTCCCATCAAACCATGGAATAACTATTCCATTCTCCTTGTTCCTTAGTTCTCCGGGTGAAAATAGATCTTTTTTTCCCTGAAAAGGCTTGTAAGAGTGACTTCATTAAGTGCTGGGACATCTGAGCACTCTGAAAATGGTAGGAGCTCAGATGGGTGCAGTTAGAGGCATGAGGGGTTATCCCCTGGTGTGAGAGTGATTCAGGTCCAAATGATATTATGTTGGTAGGACAGAGGTATAGCTGCTTACTGCTTGTAACTCCTGAGAATTTTGTCAGAATTATGTCAGAGCAAAGTGCATAGTAATTTAGCAAGTCACAGAGTAGCTGCATGGAAGACCACTTTGACCCTTTGGAGTTATTCCCAGCAACATCATCTCATCTCAGCATGTAATTCTAATACAGCTCTGATCTGGAAAGTTTTTATGGAAAAGCAAGTCTTACTGCATGGATTATAGAGACTCAGAGTAGGTCTCTGTATTTTGCTTCTGATAGTTTCACAGAGCCAACAAGTTGGAGAGGATGTGAGCTGGAAACTCCTAGTCTGTAACACTGGTCCCATGTTTTACTAATTTACAGCTTCTGTAAGATTTTGTTGATGGCATCAACTCTACAAAAATATGGGCATAATATGGACCCTTGATAAATATTTCGTGATGAAAGTCTGTGAAGGGCTTTGTCTGATTCTAGAAGTCCAGTCTGAGTTCATACGACAGACAAATTACATGGAAATGAGTATCAGATATCGCTGGTGGGAGGAAAACACAGAGGTCAACACTGTCCTTTTCAGAGTTACTTCTATAACATGAACCTGCAATTGACATTATGCACAACTTTTTGCCTCTTCAAATGTAAAACTGAAGGCCAAATATGAAAAAACCTTTTTAATGATAGTGCTCAATTGTGCTGAGCATTCCTGACAGTAGCGTAATTCCAAGAAAATGTCTGTAATATATGTATGCCTTTGTTCTTGGAAATGGTTCCTCCAATTGCTGGTGGCACTGTCTGACTGCCCAAATGAAGTGATCCCCCAGGAGCTTTGGATCTCAGTCCAGGCAGCCAGCCTGGAGTCATCACCTTGCCAAGCAGTGCTCCCCACAGCCAGACTCACTCTTGGATGACCTGCACAGGGAAATAAATGGGTTTCATGGGAATATTTTGAAAATGCCATCTTTAAGAATGCTCTAGGAATACTAGGCTATGCAAAAATATTGATATACATGATAAAAGTATATCAATAAAAAAAGTATATCTCCCTATTTTTAGGGAGAATGTGCTGGTTTTGTGAGGGATAAATTTTTTTTCACTGTAATTAGTATTGGGCTATGTTTTGAGTATGTGCGGGAAACAGTGTCAGTAATATAGAGATGTTGTCATTATTGCTGACCAGCACTTGTGCAGAGTCAAGATCTTTTCTGCTTCTCAACCCCATCCTGCCAAGAAATAGACTGGGGGTGCACAAGAAGTTATGGAGGGACACTGCTGGGACAACTGACCCCAGTTGACAAAAGGGATGTCCTGGACCATACGGCATTGTGCTCAGCATGTAAAAACTCAGGAAAGGAAAAGGAAGGGGGGATATTTGCAGTTATGGAATTTGTCTTCCCAAGTAACTGTTACCCATGATGAAATCCTGCTTTTCTGGAGATAGCCAAATACTCACCTGAAAATAAGTAGCAGATTAATTCCTTGTTTTGCTTTGCTTATTAAATAGTGTTTGTCTCCACCCACAGTTTTTCTCACTTTTACCCTGCTGATTCTCTTCCCCATCCTACCAGGGCAGGGTGAGCGAGTAGCTGTGCAGGGCTGGGTTGCTGGCTAGGGTTAAACCACGAGAAAGGGATTGCATTCCTGTCTGCAGAGCCTGGCCTCGGAGGGCCCTGAATCCAAAAGTGAGGCCTCTTGGCCCTTTCGTGATACAAACAGTAATTTAAAATATACATCTGGCACAGTGCAAAGAGACAACATCCAACATCTGTCACATTCCATTATCTTGCCTTGATGCTATAGGCTATTATTAGTATTTAAACTAAATATATCTTCCCACAGGCTGCTAACCGTAATACCTCATTTGAGTACCCATTCCTTTTATTGCCACAGACTGTTTGGAACATCACATAAATGAAACTGGAACATCACTTGATGGACTGTTATCATATTTTGTTGCTTTATTTTATTTTAAATGGGAGGAAACAAAACTCACCAAGTGCTGTCGTATGGTTTGAAGAAGATTAAATGGATTTCCCTATCGTTTTGGGTGAGGGAAGTGAACAGAGGCTTCTCTAATGGAGATCAGATGCAGGCATTTGGTTCCACACTAACAAGGGCCCATATGCTGTCACTGGTGTATCAGTTTTGTCTTGGGGCTGTAAGACTCTGGAATGACTGGTTATTTTTTTTTTTTAACTGTCTTTTATAATTAATTATCTGACTCCTCTATCTCTTCAAAGCCGAGTGAAATAAAGACGTTGTAAGAGAATAGAATTACCCTAAGCCAGAAGTTAGCTTAGAAATGTTTCCTTCCCAAGCCAAATGTGTTTCTACTGGGAGCTCTGCTCGGCAGTTTGCAAATAAGTGCCCCAAACCTCAAGAAGCATTTTGAAATGAGCTGTGTTTTTAATTCACATCAGCACAAATCGCAGTTGCTTGCCCAGGGCCAAGAGCAGTGCCCTTCTCTAGGCTGCCATGAAGGATGCTCAGGAAGCATCCAGCCTGCATCACAGGCAACTCACACTACATCTGTTCCCTTACATTAAGCAGTGCCCACTTATGTTGCTGGGTCCTGGAACAGGATCGTCCTCCTGGTTGAACACAGTGATCTCAGGTGTTACTTCAGCCTGGGCCAGGGAGTGCCACCTCACATGGCTCCCGAGGTGGCTGGATGCTGGTACAGACCAGAGGCAGTGCTGGGGGTAAGGGAGCAGTGCTGTGGTCATGAGCCTCCCCTGTTTGGGTAGTCAGTCCCAGAGAGCAGTCCTAACAACATTTAATTTCAAAACAGGGAGAGTCAGAGTCCTACAGGCATTGGTGTGCCTTCAGAGGCTGTCCCACTACCCCTGCTCAGTGAGCTAGAGGGTGGTCACAGCGCTCCATCCATCTAGAAAGTCTGAGCAGAGCATCGCATCAGCACAACTCTGCAGCTTCTGGTGTCTGACCTCTGGCATCCTACACACTGGAGGTACTCAGTTTTAAGCTAATCCTATCTTCTCATTGACATTATTTATTCATTGTTTTACATTATTTATTATAGTACTGTACTTGTCAAATATGAAAACAGTAACAATACATTAGGGGCTACTCTTTCCACCCCATGCAAGTCATCCTTTTACATAGGAGCAAAGACCACATGGATCCAGAGCAGACCAGCTGCCCAAGTCCCTTCTGAGTGGCTTGCAGGAGCTGGATCTGGCAAGGGAAGATTTTACCTGCTTTTCAGTGCCGTGACCGTGAGCCTGCACCCACTGCCATGCTGACTTGCGTGGATGTGCCAGCTCCAGGTAGAATCCATGCTGCATTACAGCCCAATGACACCGGGTGGCCATGTCCCAACTGGTTTTCCCACTCTGAGTTACGGCAGCCATGGCTTCTCAGCCTGCATCTCCTGGGGGCCCAGCAAGGTCTGGGCTGCTGGCACCCTGCAGGAGGGATAAAGGCTTCAGAGCTTGTGTGCAAGCTGGCTGAGACAGAAAATTTGAGCTCTTCTTTGGGCCAACAGTGCAACAAAGACAAGCCTTGCATTACAGGCGTGCTGTTGCTCTGGAAACTTGAAGCCTCCCATAAGCAATGCAATTACTAGCTGCTTATCACTTTTGCTTCACCAAGGAGGAAGTTTATTAATTTAGAGAACACTAAGGACACAGGAAAAACATTTTTTTACAAGGCTTCCTTCTAATAGTCTCTAAAGAAACCACATTTCTTTCTCTGTGATTTCTACCTGCCTCCAGAAGGCAAATGTATAAAATCTCTTTTATCTGCCTCTAAACATTTCCTTTAGAAAGAAAAAAAGGTGACTCTTTTTTCTGAGTTACCTCATTTTGAGCTGACATGGAAACTTGTTTAGTACACAATGGTAGCTGCATCTCTTCAGCTAAAATTGATATACAGCTGCCACTTACCTCTACTCTTCTCCTGACTTGTTAACAAAATGATTATTGCAATGTGCACCTCTTAAATCTAAATGTTAAATGGTGTTTGGTAACAATTAATGTCCTCTTTCTTCCTAGCTGAATCAGTTCCCATAAGGAACTAATCTGTAAGGCTATTAGCTGTCACAGTAAGTACAGGTAATGAAAAATATTCTCTTTGGGGGATGAGGGAGTGTTTGAAAGAAAAGTGTATGAAAGAAAAGGCTCAGCTATGAGACAACAGGGGTTTAAAAGTTTCTTTATGTCTAAAAATGCCTTTGTAGACTTGCTGCCCTGTGCAGTGTCTTCTGGGACCCTGCTTTTTTGTAAAACTCCATGTTTGATTTGGCACTGTATGAGGTGCCTTTTAAAGCAAAAGTGAATGAAAGCAAGTGGTGTCTATTGAATGTAAGTGGCAAAGAACTGTAGGAAATGTGTTTTATTCCCCAGAGCCTGAGGAGACCACAAGCCAGAAAACCCCTTGGTGGCAGCTCTGCTGCAAGAAGGGGTAATAGTGGCAGTGGGGAAGCCTTGGAGATGGTTGACGATGGGAGAAGGCACCAAGCTTCCCATCATGCTTCCTGCAGCTGCCCCACCCAGGAAGGAGATGTCCACTGAGGTCAGGGTGGGATGGGTGTTAAGCCACTTGGCTTTCTGGTACAGAACAGCAACTGAGCCTAAAGCAGCAGGGAACCGTCTCTGAAATTTACTTTGGAGGGTATTTAGGACCCTTTGTCTTTGAAAACTTGCCCCTGTGTGCAAATAGATAAGCGAAAGGCAGCCTGAGTACAGTGGACTTTACAATAGGATACTGCTGGGAATGGCATTTGTATTTTCAAACTTTAGTAATCTGGCAGTCCCCACTGTGGCCCCATGCTATTTGGGTCTATCGCAATTTTATTGAAAGGTGTTGTTGAAAAGACATATTTTGCACAGTGGTAAGAGCAGACCTCATCAGAGTTATTTTAAATAAGATTTCAGAACCATTTTTTTTTCCTCTCCAGGATATTTTCCAGTCCCATTCTGTAGTGTTTGTGAGCAATTTTAACAGCTGTTCTTTCCTTAAGCATTATCATTGGTCTTGAATTTTTTTTTTTTTCTTTTTTGACTCAAAGCAGAAGGTGATAGCCAGGCCCTTGCATCTCCAATACACACCTTTTCTTTTGTCTATATAGAAATGTGCAACTCTGCAGGTGAGTGAGCTCAGGTGTTCAGTCCTGGGAAGCAGTTGTAGGTGCCTCTCTGCAGCACACTGATCACAAAGGGATGTATGTGCTCACAGCTCGCAGCAGGACAAGGCAGAAGTTGGAAGGAGATTATTCCAGCAAAGCACACTGCCCAATCCTTGTCTTCTGTTGACGGGGAGCTGGATAGCCAGGGGGCTGAGCAGCGAGTACCCAAGAACCATGATGTGGGAAATGCACTGACTCCCTTCCTTACCACCTTGAAGTAGAGATTATGCACTCATTCTAGTAACTGGCTAATGCAGAGTTCTGCAAAGTGCCACTTGCTAAAATCAGTCTTACAGCTCATCCTCACGTTATGAGCTAACACCACTGGTATTCATTTTTTCTAGTCAGTATGCCAGACAATGCTCATGGAGAGACACTGGCTGATGGTTTACCAGCTGATACCAGCAGAGGATGGAGTGAGGACCTCTCCTCTTCATGTCATCTCTTTTTGCAGCATTCATATTCTTGCAGCCAGGTACCTCTCTAGTTTTCCATGTTCAGAAGAAATTCAGTTCTTTCTCTGAGTTCCCACTAACAAAAAGTAAAATTAAAAGCAAATACCATGAAAATACCCAGAAAAATTATATCAATGATGCAATGTATTAATATTTATTTACTTGCTGGCATTTCAGGTTAGATTTCCTTAATACTTGATACTGTTGACTTCAAATAAAATTTAAGCTATAATTGTTCATACATAAACACATCCTTGATAGGGTGAACATGGTGACCAGTGTTGGAACAGAGTTGGAATTGTTTGCGAGCCTCATACTGGGACTTATTTCACTTTTAACTGTTTGCTTTTGCAGGGATAGCAGTCCAGTCGTGTTATTGAATTGATATTTATAGCCATTTTTTAAAGCGTTGTGATCTGGGAAATCACCATTGCATATTTTTAGATCAGATTTCTGAGTAAAGAGAGTAGTGGCTTGCTATGTGCAAATAAGATGATGTTACTATTTTTCAACTGCCTCTACTTGCAGTGGAGAAAGTTCGTTCAGCAAGCAGAAGGAAAAATTTGAGCTTTCATAGCAAATGCTGTTTTTAGCCTGCTTGAATCTTTGAACTAAGATTATACTCAACCACTCTTTCTCATTGCACAAGCAGACTTTGGAAACCGATACACTAAAATTAGGAGGCATGTTTGTGTTTTCAACCTCTCCGAGTGCAGCGCTGCAAATAGTTCATTTCAGCTATGTCATTATTGTACAACCTAGGGTTTGGGGTTTTTTTTAAGAAAGCAAATGTCATTACTTACATTGCTTTAAAAAAATACCCGCTTTGTTTGGCAACATAGGTGTGAGGACTGAAGCGGCCCTTACTGCAGTGTCCTTGCTGACCCCGTAAGCATAGGAGCCTGGGTTTGTCACAGGCACTTTGGCAGCCATTGGTTCATCTGGAGGGAAGGTATGAATTCCAAGTTGTGTCTTTTCTGTCCTCAGGCGATGGAGAAGGGATCTCCAGGATAGTAAGTTCTCCACTCTATTCAACAGTATGTTATTAGCCCTGAAAAAAATTAAATTCAATGTGTGTCGTTCTGCTAGGGTTGTGTAATCCTGGTACGCTGGGAGGATTGATGAAGATTTTGCATAGTCCTCCTCATGAGTACAGATGAGATAGTGTATTTTAAGGCATTGTGATGGAAACTCTGGTTTTGGGGGAGGATTGTTTTGTTGTTTGATTCTTTTCATTCTGAAGGCTTCCAACTAAAGTTACCTACCTCTTTACCCTTTCAGTACTTCACATGCCTAGAACTGCTCCTCACAACTTTTGTATAAAACAACGAGGAAACCTAATTTGCTTAAATAAGAGCAAGGACTGATTTAATAAAAGTAGACAACTGAAACCCCAGTAAATCCTCTTTGACTAGAAACAGGTAGCCCAGCTTTTAATTGCATACAACCTAAACACTGTCACTGCCAGAAGAAATTACCTACTGTAGTTAATCCTTGCTGGCACCACACCACAGCTTGAAATGGGTTTGCTGTGGGGTACAGGCTCTGTTCATAGTCATGTGTAAAAGACTTTCTTCATGAAGCACTGAGCAGGTGTGGGATTGAATATAGACTTAAGTTTGGCTTAAGGACAGAAAATTATATAAGGATTGTTCTGGGGAGGTAGGAGACCTTTTTGCATTATATAGAGGGGTGGTTGGGGTTTTTTGTTGGTTTCTTTTGTTTTGGTTTTTGTTTGTTTGTTTGAGAGAGAAAGAAAAAAAAAGTTTTATTGCTAACGTGCCAACGAGGGAAACTTCGAGGAACATACCCGAGTTTCTCCACTTTGCCACCAGATGTCCGTCATGAGCAGGGAAAGATGGTGACCTGAGCGATACCCAAAAATCTGGATTCGCAGCATTTTTGAAGATCTGACAGCGAAAACTCGAGTGAAAGTACATGTTACTATAGAGTTTTTGACGGCGGGTATGCTATGAAGGCTTCTTGGCACCGAAAAATCAAAAATCCTGCCAGTAGCTCTACAATATATGTTTAGCTAACACTTCAAAAGTGTGTGTCTCACCCTGCAGCAGTTGTAGAATACAGAGCCTTTGCACTCCTCCAGAGAATTAGGTATGCAGCTCTCATCCAATGTCCTAAAAGTCCTTTGGGGAAATTTGCCCTTTCAGATGGCAGGAATATCTGAAAGCAGTCACTGCATGTGACCTTTGGAAGAAGACTTAGCCCTCTTCAGCCTCATCGAGTTGCTGAGTGATGCTGTAACTTTCGTAGAGCTGATAGCATTAACTGAATCCCACAGTAAAGTATTCCCATCCACAAACAAGATGCATTTCCAGGCATAAATAGGATACAACTCTGGAAAACACTTCAGGAAAAAAAGTGGAAGACTTAAACTTAACAAGGTGCAATAACTTCTTAAGGAGGGTATTACCTTCTTAGCTACACGAGGCAACTTACCTCAGGAATAAGGTAACTTAAGAGACAAGTACTGGAAGGTTTGCTGTGTGTCCTTGTCCTCAGACTTCTTTAAACTCTGATGCCTGAATACTTCCAGCTGTCGTAACAGCTGCTGTTTATTACAGTAACCCCTGTTTCAGATTAAAAATGTAAAGGTGACACATGTTTGAGACTCAGAGGAGCAGAAACACCCAAGAGTTGCTCTCGAGTTTGACACCATCTGTTGCTAAATGTGCACCGTCTCTTCCTATCTTTGAGAGGAGCAGGGGACACTTCGGACGGAAGGGTTCATTCTTCAGCAATAACCGTGTAACGGGACACTTCCCTCTCTCATTGTCAAAACAGGAAGCGGAGGCTACAAAGCTCTTCTGGATACAGTGACACGACCTACACCCAAACAGGCTCAGAGACCGGGAAGGGAATGGCTGTGGGAAGTGTCTGCTCTCCTCCCTCACCACCTGCGGGATAAGTACCTGCCTAGGAAACGTCCCTCACTCACCTAAGGGCCCCTGCACTTCAGCCCAGCCTCCAGATGCCCTTCCTAAGGGGCTACAAAATGTCCTGCATCCCTCTTAGATCACCACGGGGACAGCTTGTGCACTGGGCTCTACTCCTGAGAATCTGGATTTTCCCAGCAGGATCCCACACTGCCTTAGAGAAGGAAAGGTGTGTTGCTCACCTCTTTGGGAGTGAGCCCTAGTCTCCTCATGTAATAAAAGCAGCCCCACTGCTCTGTGTTGAGAAAAGTGGATAAATGAACCAGCAGTACAAAAATTTCCTTGGACTTTATCTTCCCATGTCCTTCCTGGGTGACATAGACCTCTATCATGAAGATAGTGGGATCCACTACTGCAGAAGGAGCATGTTGGGCCTGTGCTGCCACATGTACCCTCATTCTAAATTTTGAGTATCTTCACAATCTAGAAAAAAAAAAGTTGCAAAAGTAAACTTGCGTACTCTTTCCTCCCACCCTCACAACAGCTATGCTTAAATCTCCTTAAAGATGCCTATTTTCCTTTCAAAACAAGCTTTAAAATATCCAGCATTATGGTATTCCTTGACTGGTACAGTTAAAACACACATCTGTAACCTTGCTTTCAGAGACATGAAGGCTCATTGTAACCTCCACTTCTGAAAATACCGTATTCTGTCCTGAATATTCTCAGCTGTGTCTCTGGGAAGCTGAATATGAGCTTGTTGCCAGATTCTGATTCTAATAAAGTTAATGGAAATTTTGCCAGTGACTTCAAATGGTCCAGATATTATTCTCGGGCCAACTCCTATGAAATTATCCCAGTTCAAACCCAGAGCAATTGCACTGATTTCAGGGAGACTAGACAGGCTTTACTTATCCAACCCGAGGAAGATCCCTGAAGTCAGAGATCAGGGTATGGAAGAGTTGCTTCTTGCTCAACCAAACTGTTGTTGTTGGAGTGTTGGATGGTGTCTAGAGTTTGCTTTTTTTTTTTTTCCCCCTTTTTGAAAAGAGTGATGAAATCAGAACTGCAACATTACTGTAGGAAGGGGTATGTCTTTTATGGCAGTATAGCCTGCGCCACAGGAGCAGTACTCCGTCGGTCAAGGTACCTGGATACACCCAGCCGTGTATCAATTCTCCCTGCTCAGTTCTGCAAGATACTCCAGAAAAAAAAGCTGTGTAGAACGCTGTAGCCTGCTAAAATGAACCGCAGCGCTTATTCAGATTTAGAACGCTCTACCTATTTTCAGGACAAATAGCCAACACCCGCTGGGGGCAGGGGGGGTGGCCGAAACCCTTCCTTTAACAAGGAACAAGCCGGCAGAGTCCGGCTGCAGAGGCGGCCGGAGCCGCGGTTTGGCGGAGCGCCGCTCCAGCGCGGCGAGCCCGTGACATCCGACGGGGCCGGCGCTTCTCAACCTGCTCCTGCTCCGCTGCTCCTGCTCCGCC
>VZTJ01002927.1:1436002-1541050 GCA_013397795.1 Orthonyx spaldingii | reverse complement strand
TTTTTTTTTTTTTGGTAAAAATAGAAGCAGAACTTCCTAGTTGTTTCCCTCAAAAAAATTGAAACTAAACCACTTTTTTTATAAGAAGGTTTTCTTTTGGCAATTTTCTTCCAGCTCAACATGGCTTTAAGCAGAAAATCACTTGGGCAGCTGTCATGGATGTCTTGTGCTGAGCTCCTGCTGGGACTGCTTGCTGCAGGCTTGTACCTCTGCCAAGGAGCTGTGGATCCTTGCTGCGTCTAGCCCGGTGCATTGCAGTGGTTACACTCTCTCTCATAGTTTAAAATATAAACTTCTAGGCGGTGTTTGTGATTTAGGAGGAAGGAAGGTGGTGTTTAGACTTTCCATGCCATGCAGTCACAATTCTTTTTAGACCATCTTGCCTCATGGCTAACTTGTAGGGGGTTAGAGGAAGGTATGATTTACTTGGGATGTAAACAGTCTCATTGTGTGTTTCTGCTGTATCCCAGCAGATGCACAGCTATGCTGTAAAGTACAGCCCACCTACTAATCATTTAACATTTCCATTTGACCATTTATATAGCAGTGTGAAGCAAAGAGCAAACACTATTGCCCAAATGGAAAAATGGCTCATGGGTGAGAGATTTCCCATCGTTACAGCAAATATCGGACCTCAGAGCCTGGGAGATGGAGGTTAAGGACTGGAAAGCTGTCTTCTGTCCCTTGATTCTTGGAGTCTGGTGTTGGGTCACACCTAGGTTCCCTGTGTGAGGGGGAAACAGTTTTAAAGTGAAAGAGGGTAGGTTTAGATTAGATATAAGGGAGAATTTTTTCAAATAAAAGTAGTAAGACACTGGAAGAGGTTCCCCAGAGGAGCTGTGGATGCTCCACCCTTGGAGCTGTTCAAAGTCAGGTTGGATGGGGCTTTGAGCAATCTGTTTTATTGAACAGTATTCCTGCCCATGGCAGGGATTGATCTGGATGATTTTTGAAGGTCCTCTCCAGCCCAAACTGCCTGGAATTCTAAGTGGGAATTAAGAGGGCACTTGGGACTGGGATTCTGTAGCCATGGTATGCTGAGGGTGAGGAGACATGCCTGAAAAACATTCAGTGAGTCGTTTCTTTCCACCTTTTTACCAGTGGTGGCTGGCAGAGGATGAGGAATGGTGCCTTCTGCAGAGCTGCAGCGCTTGCAGCAGGGGTTGCTGGCAGCAGCATCCTGAGAGGCGCCTGTGGCCCGGTGCTTTGCACCCAGAACAGGCTCCCACGCAGTGGCTTTGGGAAGGACATGGGGCTGCAGCTGCTGCAGGAGAAAACAGCTTTATTAAAGAAGCTGAGTCCCTGTGGGATTGCAGGGGTGTTTAATACCTCATAATGGACTTTGATTCCTAAAACCTGCTGTGGATTGGGGCTGGCATTTCCTGAACTTTCAGTTACTTAAGAAACAGTCTCGTAGTGTTGGGTAGCATTTTAGAGTGGATTTTTTTGTTTGTTTGGGTTTGGGGTTGGTTGGGTTCTTTTGGTGAAGTAATGAGATTATTTTTTTGTTTTGTTGTTAAGGGCACAAAGATTTTGACAGCGCTGCTTTCAGCTCTTTTTATTTTACGTAGCAGTGTTCATCATAGCACAATGACAGAATTGAATCAGTGGTAGCAACAGTGGGAACTTTTGGCAAAAAAGGATAATGTAGACAGAGCCGAAGTGTTCTGCTAACTAAAACAGTAGCTGTGTTTTTCAGAGAGCTAGACATGACTGTTTTGATCCAATGTGGTGTTAATCACAAGAATACATAACTGCTTTCCTGTGAACTTTCCCCTTAAAAATATCCAATGATATCACCTGATGTTTTGCGCGAATGCTCAATATAACCAGAATTTAGAACAGCTGGCTCCATATAAACTTGGAACATTCATAAGTCAAATATTAGCGTATAAATAAAAACATTTTGAAAATGAAAACAGAAGCGCAGTATTGGAAATATACTGAATGTGCAGATGTACTTCATGCCTTGAATAGCTTTACAAATTAATCAAGACAGTGTTAACACTTGTTCTGAAGAGTCAAATTTCCTGATAGTAAATGAGAGAGTGTTTTCAAACAGTATTCCAAAGATGCATCATTCCATGTATGCTAATGGTTGTTTGCAGTGTGAGAAATGTATGAATTGGCTATTTGAAGCACTCTTTTAGCGAATATATATTTGTTCAACCCAAAATCTTGTTAAATGGAGATCTTCAGTTTCTTTTATCAAGTGGAGGCTGTAAAATGTGCCATGTTTAAAGCACGCACAGGGATGTTTATGTTGAGGTGTACTGCTGCAGCTTTCTTATCTTGTCGCTCACCGCATCGCGTTTGTGTGACATGTACGGTCAAGGTATTAGACACTCTGTTTGTACAAGGGCTAAAGGGTGACATAATGTCTATTGAAGCACAAGTGTTAAGCTCCACACCAGGCAACAAAGAGCACTTAAAAAATGAGAACAGATTAGAACTCATGAGCAGGGTCTGATAGTCGCACACGTAAGCCAAGAGGTGTTGGAGGGAGGAAAGGGTCGGCAGCTACAGTGTGAAACAGATGTGTCTTCTTGCATTCTTGTCTCTCCTGGGCTTTCCAGACCACTTGAGAGAGAAATCTGGAAGAATAAAGCTCTTAGCAGTCAATTCCAGTCCTTTTACGAGGAATAAAATTACCCAAATAAGTTGGAAAATAAGGTTTAACTGTAACTAATGCGTACAAGATGCAACAGACTTGTCTGCCTCTGCCTTTGTAAACTCTGTAATAATACAAAGTTGTTTGAACATCAACACTTGCTGCAGCCTAACTTCCATGTTTTTCAAACTGCTTTAAAATATCTGGATTAAGGTTCTCTATCAGGGAATAAAGAAGCGGTCAGTGCTTTAACTCCTCATGTCACAGAGGTGCAAGCTCCCTCTGGCCAAATTCAGATGAACAGAGGTCGAGGCAGCAGTCTATGAAGGCCAGATGCTCTGCAGGAAAAGAGGAGACCTTTCCTGTGTCACTTACCATGGGCTTCCCATTCACATTTCTTCACTACTTATGGCCACACTGGTGGTGTGGTGCAGGAAGAGGCCTTTTACACTTTTAATGTACGTGAGTCTTCATAATGATGCCAAGTCTGGTTCTTCAAAACATATGTGTGCAAGCAGAGAGAGGCTTCTCTGCAAGCCTGGACCTGTGTGCACAATTTTGATGCAAAACAGTAGGAGGATAGTTCTAAAATTTAAGCTTGGTTTAAAATTCATATTTTAATATCTACACAAAGATTTGATGCACATGTACAGAATCCAGGTGCTCAACTTAAATGATGAGGCTTGGTGAAGAAACCCTTCATTTTAGAAAAGCAGCAGCCTCTCTTGCCCACAAACCATCATCCTGAGACAGCATTTCAAGCATGCAGACCCTTTTGCTTAATTATTGTAACATCAAACATCTCTGACATGAAAGGGACCAAGCAGTGGCTATGCAAGATAATGACTTGTTTATAAAAATAATTTAAACAGCATATGAAAAGGATAAACATGCATGTCCTGCCAAAATTCACTGTATGTTCTGCAGGCTTTGGTGATTGTGAATCTCTTGGCTTGCTCTTTTAATTTCTTTCTTTATTTTTTTTTTTTTTTTTGAAACCCACAAAGGATAAAAGGCAGAGGGGGAAGGGAGTGAAGGGAAAAGAAGGGAGACTTAACAAAAAAAGAAGAGTTCTCATATTTAAGGAAGTTCCAACTTATTGTGCTATGGAAGATAGCTGGAGAGAAAATACATTTGTTTAAGTACTATAATAGATTTTCTCTTTGAGATGTCTGTGTCTTGTCTCTTACATGTGATAGTTTTTACACTTTAATGATTGTAGCAGCTGTCCTGTCCCAAAATGTTTCATTCTGCAGGATGTGTAATGCTTGTTACTTGCTAGACATCATAAAGATACTACTCTGTCTCTTATTCAGAACCTCAAAACAGTTCATAAGCATTGAAGTCTCACAGTGTGCTCTGACAAATGTAAATCACTCTTATACTGATTTTTCAAATAACTAAGCTGAGGCTCAGAGGTTATGACTGGACTAGGGCTGTGGTGAGGTCTCTGAAATTCGTGCTTCCACTCCTGCAATCTCACCATGAACTGTGTGCTGTTTTACTGACCTGGCCGGTCCTCCAGTGGCTCATGGAGCCAGTGAAACAGTAGGGTCTTATTTGGTGAAATCTGTCTTTTTTCAGGTGGCAGAATGAATCAGCTGGAGCCTACAGGTTCTCGCTTGGCTTAGGCTTTAGTACTCCCTGCTTGTGTACCTTGCTCATCAGTGTTGCACAGTCTGTGCCTTCTGCAACCATGCTCTATTAGGGACGTGGTTCTTCAGACATGCTTGCCAGCAGCTGAACATAGGAAAAATGAAAGAGGTCACAGGCTAGCAAATATTTCACTTGAAACTATAGGAGAGCCTAGTAAAGGTTCGGTTTGATTTTTGGTAATGCCCATGCTGCAGGAAAGCTAATAGTAGATGCTCTTCCAAGTTAACTGACAGTTTCGTTGAGAAACTCCCCATAAAAATGCAGTGTAACAGCTGAAGTTGGTATAATGACTCCTTTATGTTTCAGAAGCTATTGGGATTGAGTCTGCCTGATACTTTTGCTATCTCTAGTCTCAGTAAAAACAGTTTTATGGGGTCCCGAAACAGTCTGTTGCTTCTGGCAGCCAGAGAGCTGGCAGCCCTGATGCACTGAGGCTTGAAGAGATAGTTCATTAATTCATGGCACTTTCCAGAATAAACATGGCAAACCTCCTATGCAATAACAGACGGTAAATCCTCCTTGTCACTCAAGACTGCACATTTGTCTTCAGAAAGGGGCCATGAAAGAAGCTGTCCGTCTCCTAATGAATGAGAAAATAAATGGAAGAAGAATTGTGCATTGTGTCGTACTTGACATGGTGAAGCTTCGGGGTGGAACAGCAACAAACTTTTCCTCCCATCTTAGCCCTGTTAATTGTGGACCTAAACCAAGCAATGCTCACTGGGCAGGCTATCAGATGGCATAAACTGTCATAACTCTTTGCCAGGGATCCCCGGTGGGAATGACAGCACTTTTTGCTCCTTCTTTGGCTCTTTTTGGGAAGGTAGGTGTGAACACCTCTCAGCTTCGAGTCCTCAGGGATAGGATCTCTAGTCTCTCTGTGCTGCGAGACTTGTGAAGGTTGCTACAAGCTGGGGTTGCTCAGAGCGCACAGATGTTTTGTGCAGCTTGTTATTTTCTATGTTGGAGGTTATGAGTCAGATTACTGTTACCAAAATGTTTATGTGAAATCATTTCTGAGTCATATATTTGCATCATATACAACCTGTCTGACAATCAAAACATTCAGCACTCGGCTAATGATTATATTAAGTTTTCCAACACTCTGCTCCAACATAACATAATTACACGGCAGAGTGCAATATATTACTTTGACAGGGTTCTTCATGCGTCTTGTGATGTCAGAACATCATCATTGCTATTATTTTAAATTATCAGAGTTTGTTGCATGAAACAAAGTTAAAAATAGTGAGAGGCAGTTCCTCAGAAGCATAATGCCCTGCAAATGTTCCTGGGTTTTCTCAGTCCCCAAGAAAACATATTTAAATAAGTTGCATAGTACTTTTAACTTTATTCTCTCCAGAGAGGTGCTTGATCAGGGCTTATTGGTTTAATTGATAGAATAGCTGTGGACATTTGCCTGAAGAAATTGTTTGGTGCCTGCGGGACTGTTTGGTAGTTTCTCTAAAATACATTTTTTAAGATAGAACCAGAGTATTTTTAACAGTGTTGAGTCTCTAAACTACAACTTAAAGCACCTTATATTTATCTCTTGTGTGAGTTCTAGCATAACTAGGAATTGCTTACAAAAGTATTCTGAATAACTAGGGCAAGCATTTAAACTTACACTTACCTTCAGGTATATGAGAACTCGGGCAGGAGTGTTTGCCACTCTATTCCAGTGAATTCAGTAACTCCTCTTTAGCAGTTTATTCTAGAGCACGATGGGGAAAACTGAAGCACCCCCAAACTCTGTGCTAAGGTAATGGTGAAGGAGAGGAAAAATGCATAGGGGCAAAGGGCTGCTCTTTTGTTCATTTTTCAAACACATGCCTATGAAAAAGCATATGAATGTTGAAACGGAAAATGATGTTAGGGCTGACTTGTCTGAATTTGGGTTACAGGCTTTTAGAATTGGTTTTGGGAGCTCGATTATAAGTGTGAAGGGCATTGGCAGGTCCCTTTAAATATAAAATATTGTTGCATTTCATCGCTCTTACTGAACTGGCAGAGTGCAAAGTACAGGATGGATTATGATGACATTCTTGATGTTCCTAGTGAAAAAAAGTATGGACTATACAGTAGTGGACTTTTCTGGCTACAGATGTCTGTGCTGTGCTCAGTAATTAGGGAGCCTGCATTTGGAGCAATAAAAGCATCCCTGTATAGAATTAGGGAGCACCATCTTTGCTTCTGCGCTCTCCTTGGCCAGCGTCAGTGGCAAATACATAATTGGTCTATGAGGACCAATATATTGTGAAGTGTAGTGGAAAATGCCAAAATAAAATTTCAGTTGGATGAAGTCCATTTGTCCTGTGCTAATTTCTAGCCCTGTAAACAAACACAGCTGCTGAACGTAGAATCAGTGCTCAGAGTGGTTAAAAACAGTGATACATTACTAGTGAGATCACGGCAGAAAAAAATATGTAACACATGAGGCTGCAGTAAGGATCAAGACTATCCTCAGCTCTGATTAATTGTTTCTGTTTATAAATTTTCAATTATTTATGATGCTGTAGTATAGCTAGAATGTAAAGATTGCTGTTTGATTGCAGACCATTCAGCTGAGACAGAGTATTAAGTATTGATGAGCCAGTTGTCATGAACGTTTGCAAAAGAGTGAATTGGCAACCAAAGGCTTGATGAATGTATATGTATGAATTTTATATTTCTCATTTTCATACCAATATATCACCCATTTGGTCATATATATATATATATCTACCTGTTTAGTTGGGGCTTTGTTGTTATTTGTTTTTATATATGAAGGATCCATGCAGGTAGGTTTGCCTGTCACTTCATCTTAATTAAAATGTCTTTAGAAGTACTGCAATACTGAACAAGGAACACGAGACTTCAAACATTAGAAACCTCGGGGCCAAGCTTGCTAGGTCATTGGCAAAGCAGCAGCACTTACACTGTAATTTGTCTTATGGCCCAGTTATCTGTTTTGACATCCCTGAGCTGACTAATTGCTCTGGGGAAAAAAAGAAGTAAAGAATGATCTTGGTTACTGTAGTAGAAAAGACAGTTTCCAACCTCTTCTGTCCATCAATCTGTTATCCAGTGACTGCTGCACGGTCATCTCCAGAACTAGCAGAGTAAGGCACTTTTGAACAGCATCAGTTTTAAACTTTTGGACATTTTACAGCCATCCTGGGGCTTTGACTTGTGGTAAGTGCTTCACTCCATGCTCTCAGGCAGCACGTGTTGGTGCCACCCTCTTCAGAAGCCTGCTGGGGCTTGAGGAATAATTGGGTGTTCGTGTTGCTGTGTACTGGACTAGGGCCATCATGGTTTTTGTCGTGTCTGCAGAACACGACTGGGGTCCATCAGTGGCCTGGGTTCTGGAAACTCTCCTAGCCCCTACCCCGGCTCAACTACAGGCTGGCATGGAGTGTTTAAATCTCAAACTGTCAGTCTGGCACGTTCCACAAACACTAAATTGACTCAGAGTGGCTAGGTCTAGTGCTATAAAACACACCGTTCAGGTATTATTGCCAAGGAAAAAAAATTACCTGCAAATAGCAGATTTACAGCATAGAGGCTTATTTCTGTGCTTATGCTTTTTATGTTTCCATTTTTGCACCAGCTTGGCAAGAAGTTAACGTAAAAGTCAAAACTATTTTTATGTAAATATATGCATTATTGAATCTCTTACTCATAAAGCAAATAGTACTTTAAACCCACACAAAACAGTTGAAGCTATATATATTTTCTCACTACTGAATTTGGCTTTTAATAACTTGGAGTGAACTGTCCAAAATAAAGTTAGGAATCAAGGGCACTTTATTTTCCAGCTATCAACATATGTATTCTTGGCTTTGCACTATACCAATTTGAGATGGAAGAAACCTGGATTTGTACTACAGATCCTCTCAGCAATCAAGAAGAGAGAAATATCATAGTTAAATAAGCACATTATTTTAAAATTAACAAACTTTTCTAAAACTGTACAAATCTACAAAAAAATATGAAAGACTATTAAGAGACTGTGGAGTCTTTGATATCAAACAGTGGTTTTCTAATGTGTTTCTCTTGCTGGAAGTGCAGCCTTGTGCCAGAGTCAGAGGCAGCAGTTACCCGGAGAAAAGATTTCACTGCTACTATTTGAGGAGTAAGGACAGCAAAACCTGCCCTCAGCATGCACAGACAAAACCGCAGCTGAGGTTTGGAATTGTGTACTAAACCCAGGTCATAGTGGCCTGGAAGGAGATGCTCGCTGTCCTTTGTGGGTTTGATGGTTTTTCTCCATGTCATGGATTTTCTTGCCCCACTGCCCTCCTGCCTGTGGGAAGTTACTTGAGGTCGGTACTGGATCCCAAAGATAAGGTGGGAAAAGTCACTTCAGGAAGTCATGCAGAGGAGAGCTTGTTCCTGAAGAATACCTGGCTAGTGCTCTGCCACTGTGTCCTCGTGGGATCCACCTTGTTGCTGCCTTATTGCTCCCTTCCACATGCTCAGTGTCAGAGCTACCTAGCAGAGGTCTCCATTGGTTTTGCCTTGCCCTCTGCTGCAGCCAGGAGTTCCCTGGGCATATGAGTGTGTTCGGGCTAACTGGGATGCAAAAAAGAAAGATAGAGGAAGTGGGGAAAGGGGAATCCTTGGCAGAATTGCATGTGATTTGCCATCCCAGATTTCAGTTCCAGCTTTTAAGTCAATTATCTAGCAGTTCAGATCATCTCTGGCTGGGTTGCAGGGTATTCGCCTGTCGCTGTGTGTGGCATGAAGGGCACACATTGCTACTTCTGCCCTTTCTTGTTGAATAAACCCAAGCTGTACTCCAGGAGAACAAAAATTTTGGAGTGCTGTCTGGGGCAGCTGAGCTGTGAAAGCTGCTTTGGTTATCTGAGGCTCAAGTGCATGTGAAGCACAACTGGGGAAGACCCCTGAAAAAAGCCAGCCCTTGGAATGTTGGATACGATCACAAGCAAAATATGGAAGACCTTACCAGAGTTGTAGTAAATGCAGCAGCTGGTCATGTGTGGGTCATGTCCAGCAAATCACTTGGGCTGGCCACACATGCCTGATTTCATGGGCATGAAGGAGAGGAAAAACTCTGGAGAAGGAGGAATGAACTGGACCAGAGAGAGGGTCATGGCTCTTGCCTGTACAGGCAAGTGAATTTGAAGGATGGTGACTAAGAGATTCTGGTTTTCTAAAAATAATGCTTTCCACTGACTGAAACCACAGCTCTTGCTGATGCAGCTTTTGATTATTTTACTTCTTATTCCATCTTTCCTAGTTTGCATGATTCAGACTTATGTAAACACTAGTAATGGTGCCTCATTGCAGTGAGAGTGGCACTGTGTGAAAGAGATAAGGCTCACAGGGGCAGGAGGTTTGTCCTGAAAGCCTTTTCGCCCATGAGATCCCCTGTGCATCCCCAAGCAGCTGCTGGAGTGAGAGGTCAGATGTCTCTGTCTGGTGGTGCCCAGAAGAGAAGTTTGAGGAAAATGATGCTGCTTTCTGTTCTTGCAATATCCTCTCCTACCAAACTTCATCGTAATGACCTTTATTCTTCCTTGTTAAATGCAGTGTGTGTGAAAAGGCTGCTGAGAGTGGGGTGCTCCAAGTTGTCTTTAAACACAAGCCTTAAGGAAAAACTGAAACAACAGATGGATAAATTGGTTGTGGTTTAGCTTGAGCCATAAATACTGTTTTACTTTTAAAACACGTTTTTGGAAGATGAGGGGAAACCAATGATGACTGAGTTTAAAGCAAGCAGACTATTCCTGTATTTGACTGAGAAGTGTGATTCATCTTGACTGGCTTTTCCTTAGTTTTTAAGTCATTATGCTTGTGTTGCATTCATTCCCTGAGCTTATTTTGTTAACCTTGCCACCTGAACAAATTAAGCACATGTCTTCATGTGGTGTTCCCTTAATTATGTACCTGCTGGTCACAGCTGGACACCTATATTTGCATCTGCTTCTTTGTGTAGCCAGAGGACAATTAATCCTGTAGGTTTTTTTCCTCAGCCTTTGAAAACTTTTTTTGTGCATTGTGTAGATTATGTGAATGCACTTCAATGTCCTCTTTTTCCATTGCTTTTGGCATTTTTTTATGTGCTTGGAGTTCAGCAATAGTAAGCTAAAGTACAATAGTTGGTACTTTCATTAGCAGTGGTGCTGTACACAAAAAGCCCAAGTCTGAACAAGAAAGGTAAATTCATGTTAAGACTATCAAGGACCCTCAGAGCTATTGAAAACAAAGATGTTGTAGGCATTTTGTCCAGCAAGTTCCATAGAAATCTGTTCCAGTTTTCCTCTGTCTGAGAGGTCAGAGGACTCCTACCAGCTGCCCTGAAAAAAAAAAAGGTAGGAGCAAAGAAGTGAAAACCAGCACCTACAGCTGTAAGCTGCTGGGGATGTCCTGGGAGCAGGAGAGATCAGCAGTATCTCTGGTGTCCTGGGTCCTCACAGCAGTGCAGCAGCTGTTAGGTGGTGTTCCCAGGTGGATGTGAACTGTTCTCAGTGTTATAGACAGAAGAGAAAATACCTAATATGCAAACTCCTCCAGCTGCTTTGATCAAAATTTCCTCACTGGTGAAATGCCTTAGCATGTGAAAGATTGTCGGTAATTCAGTAATGGGTTCTGAGCAGGTTCTTGCCCTACAAGAGACACTGAGGGTCTTTCTCTAGCTTGGGTCAATACCTGATGCTTCTTCACAGGACCACAGAAGGAGGCTCAGACCATTGAAGTGTAAGTCATAAAATGTGGGTCTGACACAGTGTAACTATGGGCCAAATGAACACGGGAAAACCAATGATCGCCTCCCACTTCATTGTGCTGTAGCAGTACTGACGAATTTGACACCTCTGTCCTCATTTCCTAAGTTTCAAGTTTGCGTTTCAGGAGCTGCAGGAGCAGTGGTTAAGTAGGACAAAGCACTCTTCTCCCAGTTTTTCATGTGGAGGTGTGCATGCTGTGCTCACGCCCTCTTCCCCTCCTGCTCAACCCTGTCAGCTACTAGGAAAATCTAAAGTTTGCAGTGGGAAGGTGTTGGAGGTAGTTTGTGAGAGATGTAAAACACAGGTACTGTGTATTGGTTGTGAAGGGAAGGATCTCCTAGTGTTGAAATTTGGCTTTTTGTTCTGACTTGTGATGTCTATACTGGTACAACAATACAGGCATTAATATTGGTAGAAGCAGTGACTGAACACTGTTCAGTGAATGCCCCAGACATGAACGTTGGTTTAGATAAATTTGACTTTCTTATCCTTTTTATGCATATGATGGAGAACAGACTCAAAGATCTCCAACTCCATGCAAAATTATTTTGAGTCATATGTAGCCAGTAGGTGCCCTGTGTGAAAGTAACCAGTGTGTCAAGAAAATGAGACAGTTTCATGATAGTGGGAGAAAAAACCCCTAGAGTTTAACTGAAACAGCATTAACAGATTGTCTCTTGGAATGCAATCAGCAAGCAGCAAGGGTAGTTAAAAGGATACAAAATTCAAGTGACTTTACTCTTAATAAAGAAACAGCTAAATAAATATTTCAAGAAAACAGTGAAGTCAAATTGCAATAAATTTTATTATTTAGTGCACTTTTAAGGCCCCAGGATGGGAATATATCTGCATTCAGGAAAGCACTTAAGCACGTGCTTTCCTGAATAGGGACAGTCTAAGGCTTATACTTAAGTGCTTTCCTGAATGTGGGCCAAAGCCTCCTAAGAGTTTATTTTAAAGACACTCTTCCCTTAATTAAAACACTTGGTCAAATGTAACAATTAGGTGTCAGCTTGCTTACTGTCACACAACAACTTTCTGTAACAGCAGGCGGTAGCACTATACAATGACTGAGGTCAGGAAGCAAAGACTACTTCATCAGTTGACACTGTGAGAGGAAACTCAATTTTTATGGGCCTCCCAATAGTTCCCTCTGGCAAGTGCTGACAATCTAAAATAAATTGAAGAGCTCTGCCAAAAGGTGCCCCAAAAGTGTTTACAGGGTCTGTATTGGAACCAGGCTGAGCTCAAGGCTTCTACCCACCACAGCAGTGCTGAGCAGCACTGGAGCTCTTGCTGGTGCCGCCAGTAAGTGTAGTTGGACCTCAGTCATTCTGCCAGGTGTTCTGTTCCATTTATTCAGATATTAAATTTTTATTTGGTCATTCCTCACAAGCATCCAGTTGTTCTTTTTCTCACTCAGGTGGCTGGGAGCCAGTTGTGCTAATGGTACTATCAGATGTGCTGGGGAAAGAAGAGTCATTGGAATACTGCTTCTCCCCTGATCCAGGGTCCTGGTTGGCTCTGAAATGTAGGTGGAGCAGTGGTGGTTCCTCCTGCCTTTCCCTGCATTGGGTGTTCAGTGCTTCCCACCTGGAGGTGCAAGAGTTGTTGAAGCAGTTAGGAAGTTGGCTTGCTGGGAGGGACAGGTGTGACCTGGTCACACTAGTAATCGTGAATATTAAGTTGTTATAAAACGCATTGCCAAGGAGCCCTTGTTCCCCAAGGAGGTGGCCTTCAAACATCTCCTGTGGTGCCAGGAAGCATGGAAAAAGTAAGGGTTTTATTCTAGCACCTTGGAGGCAGACAAGTGACTTTGATGAGATAATTTCCATACAGAGCCCACCTCAGGTCCTGTACTTTGAGCATCCCTGTCCAGAAGCCATTTTGGTGAAGTGCTGGAAGTGGTGTTGGATTCCAGCCCTGTAGCAACCTCAGCTGTCCTGTGAATGAGGAAATTCACTCTTTGGTTTTCCTGAGGAGTTGGACTTTATTTAAAGTGTGTATGGTTTGAAAGCCTATTGCATTTTCTTTCTCCCATCTTAGGCTTACTATGCCTGCCCTTTACCTGATAACTAAAGCAGTTCAGTGTCTTCCCCACTTCTGTTGTCCTTTTGACTTGACTCTGTTGTTATTATGGTTGCCCTGTCTCACATATTTTTATATTCTTTGCTCTATAATTTGTGATCTGTAATTGTGGGATAGCTCATAGCAATCCAAGCCATTGCCTTTTTGCATGTGGTTCCTCTGAGCGACCCCTGGATTTTTGTCAGGTTGCAATAATCTTGGTTTTTACATCAGCATTTAATTTCTGGTGTCCAGGGGTGCTAGATGTGGCAAGGATTTGAAAGGTGAGGTGAAAGCAAGTCCATGCCATGTTCAAAACTGCTCCTGAAAGATTTTCCTACGCTAAGTCTTACATGCTGTTGTCCCTTCCTTGTCCTTTTGAATGTGATTTCAACTTGAGCTTGGGAGTACCTAAAGCTTGCTCTTGTCTTTTCCTGGCAAGGAGGCAAAGAACCAAGGAGAAAATATTTTTTGTGGAAAAAGGTGAAGAAGGATGTAAGATTTGGTAAGCAAAGACTGAAAGTTGCATCCCTCATAGGTTGAATTTTCCACTTTATGGAGAATATGCCAAAATACTACAATAAAATACATGTGTTTCCGCTGCCTTCCCATTGTAAAACTTGAGAGTCATGGCATATTAACCAAAACCAGATACATCCATTGAGTTTCCATACTCTGAAGCAGTATAGGGTGGGGTGAAGCTGGTATTAATAGGTCTATTCATCACAATAAATGTTCCTGGTAGATGTGGGTGGTTCAGACTCAGTGAAGAAATGGCTCAGAAGTGATCAGTCTCCACCCAGAGAAGCAGGAATTTTTAGCAGGGAGTGTCCCACATACCAGTAATAAAAAATGATGGCTAACTGAAGAGTCTTTTCTTGAAGGGTTTTATTTTAAATTCAGGTGACCTGAGGTTTCATTAGCACCAGGAGTCGTTTTGGTTCCCCAGCTGTTTCCTAATGCAGCTCGCTAATTATCAGTCTGTGCTCCATAGGTAAATCTGCATTTGATTAAGAGCTGGCTTTAGGCTGTCGTCTTCTCACTTCTGTCCCAGTGTGCCATAAAAAGTGCTATAAAATATGGAGGTTCTTGAGGGAGTTGGCATCTGCAGCGCTGACTGACACGGAACCAGCATTTTTGTGAATTTGTGTCATTATGTAAGTTGTACATTCTCTTCAGAAATTTATCTATTTATTCATGGGTTTAATTGCTGCTTCTTTTACAGCAGGGCTTGGAGTTCTAACGAGAAATCTTTGCTGGGCGTTGTACCAATACATAACAGAGAAGGCAGCTCTGCCCTTGACTGCTAAGAGGACATAATGGGATGACAGGAATAACGAAAGGGGTGGAGGACAGAGTAGCAAAATCCGCAGAGATTAACAGAAAAATATGTGTCTACCCACATTAAATAAATTATTTGAAATACAGTGTGTTATGTATCAATATGCAGGAATATGAATTTTACAGTATTTCATATCACATTTAGAGATTTACATGGTTTTTTGATCTTTAAGGAAAAGTAAGGATTGTACAAAGTTTATTTCTGTACAGGCAAAATAGTGTTCTGTACCTAATCTTGCTTCCATGTCCCTGGGAGGCATGTATACATGGAAATCATTTTTAGGCTGGTGAAACTGAAGCAGAAAATGAGACATCAGTGGTGTCTGGTGTTAGAACTTAGATATCTGCTCATAAATGGATGTTTGGAACTCTGCTTGGTGGAGAGGAGAGGGATCATTTCTCTTGTTGAGTGATGGACCTGTATTTATGGCTGGCCTCAGCAGAATATGCAGAATCATTCGGCATTTTGGAGAGCAGCGTGTAGGGGATTGAGTCAGTCAACTGAACAGAAGAGCAAGCAAGTTTCTATTTCAGTGCAAAGCCCAAACATGGATAGAAAGGAACCTTTCCCTTTAATTTTTTGGGAGGATGGCAAGAGTTCATATAGGGTTTGTGACACAAAGCAATCACTGAGGTAAAGGTAACCTGTCTTTTTCTGCCCACAGTGTTTGCTTTGGGCATTTTCAGAGGCTGTAGGCATGGCTTTGCATTTCATGGTATATTCTACAGGGGAGTTTATGCACTCCCTGGAGGTGAGAGGAGCACATTCTTCCTGTGTCTGCTGGATGGGCTTTCAGGCCATTTTGATGTCCATACTGTGAAGTCACAGAGACCAAGTGGGTTGAACAACAGACAAAAGTTGCCTGAGAAGGCTGGAAATGAAAATGCATTCCCATTTCTTACAGTAACATGGATGCTTGTCTCAGCTCTGAGTTTGTTTGCTGTGGGCTTTCTGCAGTGATTGAAGACAGCCCATGCCTCCATGGAGGAACATTGTCTGTTCAGCTATGCAAGGGCTTGTAATTTGATCAAGTAATTCTGAGATGGTCGCATTTTTGTGGATGAGTGTGGGAGGCTCTGTGCCACGTCGCACCCTTACCGTCTTGGGTTTTACCATTTAAGCCTCCTGTTTGCTGGTTACCTAAATGCTGAGGTTTTATTCTTAGGGCTTCCTTTCTGGGTCTTCCTGTTCTTAACTTTGAAGCAAGCAGCAATCTCCACCGCAGTTCAGCCAGTGTTCACAATGTGACTTCTGGGTTGGCTTTGTGCACACTGTGGTTTGCACTGATGAACTGCTAGCCCTCATGGGTGAGAGGTGGCTGGTGCCAGGATGAGTTTGAATGTTTGTGGACTCCTCTGAAATATGTGGCAGTGAGGAATTCAGATGGTAAATCACGTTCCTGGTTGATAGTGGTGGGAACAGAAGAGAGTAGTAAGCCAGGCTGAAGTGGAAAAGTGGCCAGAGGCTGGGGCCAGGACTCTGCAATGGTCAGTGATGGAGTGGAGAGAAATGTGGGACTGGTGACACAGATGAGTCAGGCAGGAACGTGCTGCACAGATTCCTGGGTGGAGGAGTCAGTGAAGTGGATTACTGATGCACTGTGTGAGCAAGCTGGGGTGTAAGGCTATTGCTGAGCTTCTGGAGGTAGCTGGCGCAGCATTTCAGAAATGCAGTGCTTTTTGTGGAAGCAGTGGTAAATGGTGGCATTGAAGAAATTGAGAGAGTGTTCTTCTGAGTTCTGAGATGCTGAATTACCCCACAAGCGATGTTTTGAAGGAGTGGACAAGTTTGCAAAGAAAGTTGCAGAAATTTTACTGCTGTTGACTTTCAGTGCTCTAACCTAATCTCAACCACACCTGCAAGGAGGAAAAGGCTCTTGAGCTCTGGGTGCCAGAGTTTCTGCTCCAAGTTGTCTTTTGTCCTGTCTGTGGCCAGTCCTCCCTGGGGATGAACTGGGTGCCAGAATGGTCCCCTCCACTTCCTGGGACCAGCCTGAGTATCCCTGCCACGGATATAAAATTATTCTAAACCCTGTTGCAGCATACCTGATTGATGGGGAAGGCTGGGCATGACCTCTGCTTGCCTCTTCTTCTGGAAGTGCTGAGGGCCACCAGCTTGCAGTGATTTGGGAGTCTGAGTTAGCTCACAGGTACCAACAGTGAGCAGATGAAATTTGGCTTGAAAGTAACCCTCCTCCTACTTCTCACTTTTAGAGGTGAGAGGTGTGTTTTTGATCAGTTCTAGTAAATAACAATTTTGGTATTGCATAAGTGTGACTTGTCATGAGTTGCATTGCTGGATTTCAGTATTATTGTTGGTCAGTCTTTTTTTAAAAATTAGCATTTTAACTTTTTTAACAAAAGAGCTAGAGTGTTACGGTTTGGACTTTTTGAGGACATTATTCTTCTTTCTATTGAAATAGAAATGAAAAAGGGAAGAAGAAGAAAATTTTTAAAAGTGTCTTTTCCATTAAGAAAGATTCTTATTTCCATCCTTTTACTGCCATATGTGATGGTTATTTGTAAAAGTTTCTTCCATTTTTTTAAGAGCCCCCAGCCATTTTTGCTTGAAGGAAATGTTTTAAATATGGAAAACATCATTTTTCATTAACTTGATTTTTCATTAACTTAATTTTGGAGGGTTTTTCTTGCTGTGAGCTCAGTTTGCCAGTTGGAGCTACCTAGTTGGTCTCTTGAATCCATATTTGTCAGTGGATCTCTGCATAACAGTTGCCCTCTTCTTTTTTTGCCAGAGTAGGATTAGAATGAAAGAACCAGCCAAAAGACAGAGAGTGCGCATAGATTAAACTGTTAGTCCAGATGAATTATGCAGAAAACATGCATCTCATGCATTGTGAAAAACACCAGGGGTAAAAAGTATCATCTTTTGAAGGTTAACTTGTACAGTGCAAAGAAAATAACGAGCTTGCAGCACTTTGGAACAAATTTTTTGCTTTCTTTTTACATTAAATGAAAAATCATTTATTTTCTTACAGTCACGCATAAGTATTTTAGTGTTGACCTTGCCTTTTCATAATTTTTTCTTGCACAGTTTTTCAAAAATTCCTGTACTGTCTTTCTCAGATTTTATCTCAGAACATGTGTTTTTGTCATTAGTGTCATTCTTATGCCTTCATTGTTTTACTAACTTTTTGTTGGCTTACAGTCTATCTGTGTGTGTCTCATTATCAGTTCCAGTTCAGTTCATCCTACGAGTGTGATCTGTTCTCCTTCCTTTCCTCCCCCCTTTCCCCTCCAAGATTCCCTTTGTAGTGCAAAGCTTCTGATGGCTGGAAGACTGTGATGGGATACTGATCCTCCTGTGTCATCTTGCGTTTGTCCCTAAACATTTCTAAGTGGCCACCTTTGGAAACAAGGCTCTGGGCTTCCTGAGTTGTTGGTCTGGTCTATTAAAGCTGTTTCTGTGATCTCATCAATCTGACTCTGTCTAGTTAGGGCTGTAAATAAGCGTGACTTGCTAAGCACTACCTTGCAGACAGAAGGATATCAGCATCAGCCCTGCATCAGCCTTTGTTGACTGCTATTTTGATTGAGCAAATGAAAAGGAAGTAAATCCTTCAATTTTTGAGCTTGTTGTAGAGCGGTATCAAGAGCCTTTATTGGAAATTGTCCCTTTGCTTGCATGTTGCTGATTTTCTTTTCTGAGAAGCTTTGCTCAAGTATTGCTTTAGAACAGCCTGCCTGCCTCCAGGGCAGAAACTTGTGAGCAGACCTCCAGGGACCCACTACCACTTCTGTGATTTTTGCCCCTATCAGCCTTTTCCCACTTGAAAACTGTAGGGAGTGGATTGACAGCCTTTCTTTTTTTGTGTATTTCTAGAGCAGAAATGAGCAACAGAGATCAAACGTGTCAGGTTGTTGTCTTGACTGAAAAGAACAAGTTGGTTAATATCTTTGTTCTTTGCTTTTCAGTCTGTTTTTTAGTTCTGATTTTTCCTGTAGATGTCTAGAAAGATACCTTTATATGTATCATTTAATACTAGAAGTAGTTGTGTTTAATTTAGTGTCTGACTCAAGGATTTTGAATATATGAAAACAAATAGAAGTGTATTATAAAACTCATAATAAAACTTCTCAGTATGGGAACGATATGAAGTGCAATATTGATGGTACAAAGTCATCAGCTGTACTGTGGCTGCAGAAAACCCTTTCCTGTTGGTCTGCTGAACAGACTGTGCACCAGGCAAGCTGCGTTACACTGATGAGAAAAAGTAGGTACCAGTAACTGCTACTTCAGTTCTAGACCTGCTCATTAGAGGCCCTTGAGCAGATACCCAAGTGGTGAACTACAGACTTATTAAAAAAGTAAACCTGTTATCAATATGGACTTTGAGTTATGAGAGTACAAACAGGGGGTAGCCTTTAGAGGCAAGATTGTTTGGTTTGGACATACCTACAATTAGAAAAACAAAAATGTGCAAACAGATTTTTCAAGGTTTTGTTTTGTTTTGAATAAAAGTATCCAGTTCTAGAGCAGAGTTTTTTTAGGCCAGCTTCTGGTTCAAGGCTGGTAGGAGATCTTAAAACTGACTTAGAAAGTCCTAAAATGACTCAGAAAGTGAACATCAGCATAAATTGTAGTGATACCCCTGGACATCATTGACCTGTGAATTCAGAGTGGACAGGGGAGCTGAGCCACAGTCATGCCACCTCTGCCAGACGGCAGTCATGTAGTGAGGCTGCTTTCACTGATGCTGGTCTATGTGCTGTGCATTACATTTTGGGAGGCAATGCTGTGTTTCTGTGTGCTTTTTGGATCCTGCAAGAATTTCGTTGTTTTGGTTTGGGGTTTTTTTGCAGTCAAGTGAGTGGACAAATTAGAAATCTGTTACTGGTATAAGATTTTAACAGGGTTGTATACATGAATGAAAAGGAGCTACAGATTGGATGTCCCTTGAACAAGTCAATGGGATGGCAGTGAATGGCCTGTTTGCAGCTGACAGGCCCTTGAAATTAGTTGCAAAAAAGAGTGGAGTAGTTTATTCCAGCTAACAGATCTGCAGTGAAAATGGAATAACATCTTTTGACTGGTTACATCCTTGAGGGATTAGTAACCCTGAGAACAGTAGTGCTTGATGGGTGAGAGGAATGCTTCAAATAAATAAAGAGCATTAGTTCAAGGGTTTTTGTTGCTTTTTTTCCTTTCATAAGTTGAAATTTGGAAAAACACCTTTCACAGCAACTGTCAGGAAAAGTGAGTGTGGTATTAATCACCCTCACCCCTGTGAGAATCTTCAAAGAGCTGGATGATGTCAATTGCAAAACCTCTCTTGATGATTTTTGAGAGATCTTGTCCCGATTTTCAAGAAGGGCAAGAAAGAGGAAGCTGAAAATTACGGGCATGTCAGTCTCACTTCAGTGCCTGGTAAAGTTATGGAGATGATTATTCTGGGAGGTATTGAAGAACATCTGGAGGACAACACAGCCATCAGTCTCAGCCAGCACAGCTTTGTGAGAGGAGAGTCCTGCTTATCAAACCTGATTTGCTTGTATGACAAGGTAACTCACCCAGTTGACCAAGGGAAGCCAGTTGATGTAACCTTTCTGGATTTCAGTAAAGATTTTGATACTGTCTCTCACACATTCCTTCTGGTCTAACTGTCCAGCACACAGCTGAATAAACAACAAATCACGTGGTGGGTCAGCAACTGACTCACAGGTCAGGCACAAAGGGTTACAGTGAATGGGGTGACATCAGCCTGGTGACCTGTCACTAGCGGGTTTCCACAGGGCCCCATCCTCAGCTCTGTGCTGTTCAACATCTTCATAAATTACTTGGATGCAGGACTGGAAGGGACACTGAGCAAGTTCACAGACGATACAAAACTGGGAGGAGCTGTTGACTCCCTTGAAGGCAGAGAGACCCCAATAAATTAGCAGGCTGGGCAATCACCAACCACTTGAAGCTCAACAAGGGAAAGTGCCACATTCTGCACCTGGGACAGGGAAATCCTGGATGTACAGTCAGGCTGGGGAATGAGATGCTGGAGAGCAGCACTGCAAAAAGGGACCTGGGTGTCCTGGTTGATGGCAAGTTGAACATGTGTCAGCAGTGCCCTGGCAGCCAGGAGGGCCAACCGTGCCCTGGGGTGCACCAGGCACAGGATCACCAGCCAGGCAAGGGAGGGGATTGTCCCACCCTGCTCTGCACTGGTGTGGCCTCACCTCAAGTGCTGGGACCAGTTTTGGGAGCCACAATATAAGAAAGATATGAAAATATTAGAGAGCATCCAAAACGGCTACAAAGGTGGTGAAGAGCTTTGAGGGGAAGCTGTGTGAGGAGTGGCTGAGGTCACTTGGTCTGTTCAGCCTGGAGAAGAGGAAACTGAGGGGAGACCTCATTGCAGGTTACAACTTCCTTGTGAGGGGAAGAGGGGGGACAGGCACTGATCTCTTCCCTGTGATGACCAGTGCCAAGACCCAAGGCAATGGCCTGAAGTTGTGGCAGGGGGGGTTTAAGTCAGATATTATCACCCAGAGGGTGACTGGGCACTGGAACAGGCTCTCCAGAGAACTGGCCAGAGCACCAAGCCTGACAGAGTTCAAGAAGCATTTGGACAATTCTTTTGGGCACATGGTGTGACTCTTGGGGATGGTGCTGTGCAGGGCCAGGAGTAGGACTCAATGATCCTAATGGGTCCCATCCAACTCAGCAGATACTGTGATTCTGTGATTCTCTGGTTCACCTGTGAGCTGTCTGAAACATATTATTCCTCTTTACTCACTGAGCTAATGGGTTTTCACGATGGAGGATTTACTTCTTCCTTACTCACTTCTCTTAGATGTTCCTGACACTTTATCTCAGACCCTGAGTTTTGTTTTGACTGTCCATTACTTCTGTGAGTTCAGAATATACATGATACAAGTTTGGATTGCAGTTTGGTGGATGTGAAAGGCACTTTGGAGAACTCAGCAGAGCCCTCTGGTCTATTCAGGGCAGCAGGGCTTGGCATATGGATAACTTCTCTGTGGGTCAGGTGTATTACCTTGAGGAAATACTTGCAAGGATTAAGGAGGACATGCCAGTATCTGACCCTACATTTTGTCACTTGAAATATGTTAGGCTGATGAGCTGCTTCTGAATCTAGAGTCCAGGAGAAATGTGTTGCATGTGACAGCCCTCCCCTCTAGCAGAAGGTGCTGGAAGTCTTGGGGTCCCCGATTCCAGCGCAGCTATTACAGGAGGATCTTAACCATGATCCCCAGCTGCAGAAAAAATACATCTAATTTAGCCCAAAGCCATACTCAAAAGAAATGAAAATTTCCTGACAACTGGAAATGCTGTTTTTCTGCCAGCTCTATACCTGACTCCAATTTCATTTCCTAATGGAAACAACCTGCAAGATCCTAATTGCTGGCTGACAGCTTGGGACAGAAGAGGTAATGGCACTGCTAAATGCAGGAAGAAGATTTCATCAGGGCTTTGTCAACTGCCCTGCCTACTCATTGATGTGAGGCAATGACTCCACTGGGGATCTGTGGTCTGGCCCCACGTCCCTGTCTCAGACCAGATCACTCTGCAGTATGGATATGATCTGGATCAGCTGTGAACAGATGACATGGGATATAATGCTGCCTTGGTGCTTTTATGTTGGCCTTATGTTGCCTGTGGGAGGCACAGACTGACAGATGACTTGGCCAGGAGCCTGCCAATACAAAGTCGAATAGGTAGCAAGGAGTGGAGCAAGCTTCAACCACCAGAGGAAATTTTTACTGTATCTTGGTTCTTTATCACATTTTTTTTGATTTGGTAATAGGCGTTTTAAAACTGGATTCACCATACCAGCAAGCCACAGCATCAGCATTAATACTGATTTTCATCCCCCTTCCTTCTCTTGTTTTAGCTAGATTGTTTTGCAGATCTGACCTGGAGATTGGCTTCACACACCCTTCACTCAGCACAACAAGGGGCCAACAAGAGCCATTGAGGCTGCGGTGTCTAGAATGGCATCCTGGAAGTAGAAAGGCAGACAGCAACCTCTAAACTGTGTCCGCCATCAAGGGATGTAGGTTGTGGGACTCCTCTGTTGGAGTTAGAATCTGCCATTCTGGCTTTCCAGGTGGCTTCAGAAGTGCTTCTTTGGGTGCTGACTGTTATTCCTTTCAAAATACGGTTTGTCTTTCTTCTGGTTTTTTTGGTTTGGTTTTTTTTCTTTCCTAGTGCTTAAAACCAGTTTTGCATAGTTTCTTTCTTGCTGGAACTCTTGAGAGTTTTTCATTAGAATCACAAATTATATATTTGTTTAGAAGCCCAGTCTACAGATCCTTTTTTGTTCGAAGGAACCTGAAGAAGTTAACATAAACAATTATGTAGTATGATGTAAGAACCTTTAAGTGGTTTTTGTAGGCTCTTAGATGTGTTCATAAACAGTTACCCCAAACGTTCTTTATTAAATCTGTGCCCCAGAAAATGGTAGGGTGGGTTGGCCTCGCCCTTCCCAGAATTCTTCATTCCTGCTCATAGTCAAACATGTGTGCAGATCTACTGATGTGCCTAGTTTGTGTGGCAGCTAAATGTTAACATGATTTCATTGCAGCTCTTGTAAGGTGGCTGTCTCTCTTACTTCTGCATTGCCAGAAAACCTTGTTGATTTTGTAATTTTAAGATTAACTATAGGTAGACCTAACATAGACATTGCACATATCAATCCATATAAATGCATGTATATGTAGAAAAAGGAATGAAGTACAGCTGTGCAGAAGGCAGAACCTTGGTTTTTTTCTGTTGGAAGGACCACTACAGTGGTACATTATACCACTATATACCACATATACTATATGTATATAGTGGTACATTGATACATTAAATAAAAGTGTAAAAAAGAAAAAAAAACACAAACAAACAAAAAACTCAACCCCCCACCCAAATCCCCTCGACTTTCTGTGGTGTGAAGACCCCCTGGGCTTTGCTTAAATCTCTTCTCCAGAGTGAGAACAGGCTCAGAGATTTGTTGTCTCTTAACTTCTTTTAAGAGGGTTTCCTTTAAAAATCTGTTTATGGTTGGGGAGGACATGCCTGAAAAAATATTTGCACATAAAACAGCTGTTAAGTGAATCTCCACACACTGAGATCAAGAGAACGTGAAGAAATATGTACTTCCAAAGACCTCTCTGCCAATTTGGAGCCTCCTTCAGAAAGTAAATACAATCTCCCTACGAGTCTCTGGTAACTTAGTTACTGAAAAATAAATTGAGCTACTTAGACCCTTGAATCTTCTTATTTTTTTCCTCCCCCTCCTGCTAGGTCTGAAGCAAATGCATAAAATTGTGCTGGAATGATATGCACTGAAGCCAAATAGATAGATTTTAATGTTTCTTTGGTATGTTGTCAGCTACTCAAGTGCAGGCAGCGATGGAGTTCATCTGTGTGTGAACTAACCACTTCCAGTGCTGCAGCCGCCAGCCTTCCAGCAATAAATCAAAACGTCACAAAGCCCTTTCTAAATCTCCCCTTGATGCCACTCGCTAAAAAGTTCATCACCTGTGAGAGGCTGTTGGAGGTGCAGTGCAGTGTTATTAAGGACTTTTCCTTATTTATAGTTTTAACTTATCTTTCCTGCTTTTGCCTGGCCCCAAAAGCAGAGGGCTCACTGTGGTGGCACGACTCAGTTTTGCTCTGGTTTTGTTTTGTTGAGGGTGCCATTCAGTCCTGGTGTCCTTCTAGTCAGGGTGCTGAGGTCCCAGTTCTCTGCTGCAACTTCATGGCCCTTTAATGAGGCCACAGCCAGAAGCAGTCAGTGGTGCGCTACAGATGTTTTTACAGTTCATTTCCAAACAGCTGCTTTTTCCCTCTTTCATCTGTTTTTCCTTTATTTATCAAGTCCCTGAGGAAGGCCAGTGGCTCACAACCCTGGCAGGGGCTCCCTCCAGAAGAGCTATAGCACAGAGCTCGGGGGCAGACCCCCGGCAGCATCTGCTACTGCTGATGGGGGTCACTTCAGCAGGTTGCAGTGAGCCCAGGCACGGTGCTCTGCAGGCTCAACCATGGGCAGACAAGCCAATGAACCTACAGCTTCTCCTAAAATGGTCTGGGAAAAAGATAGAAAATCACTTGAGACAAGGGTCAGTCGTGCCAGGGCCCATCTATGGCAGCTGGAGCTGTCCTCTGCTTTGAAGGTATGCTATCTGAATAGCTTTTGTCCAGCTACAGGTCCTTAAATGAGCTCCCTGGATTAAAACATCGAGGCACGTACTCTATCTGGCAACCTGGAGAGGAGTGCATGCTTGCTCACTTGCTGCTGCTGTCCACCCGCAGTGTTCCCTCATGTGCCTTCAGTAGAGATTTGTCCTCTACTGAAATAAAAAATTTTGATTGCAGGTAGTGGACAGAAGGAAGAATGAAAACAAGCCAGAGGGCCCTGTTTGGCTAGCTGACAAAAATCCCCTGGCATTTGTAACCAATCCTTGGCTCATGAGCCGGATTTTTCCCATTCATATTCCCTTTCAGCAGGCAAATTTCTGTGGATTGTTTCGGGGGAAGAAGTCCAAAGATGAATCCTTTCTCCACTTGCCCTTTAACAAAGTTGTTTGTTTCTTGTTTGCAAAATCACGAATATATTTAACCTGCTGCTTTTTCTTTTAGTTTTTATTTATGGCAGTTCCTTTCTTCATGGAGTGCAGGACAAGTGAATGCTGTTGGAAGGCTCCATGTTACAGACATGTTTACTTCTATTGTGTGGGCCAATAAATCTGGAGCTGCTTTTTCCCAACAACATTTCAAGTTTTATAATAGCAGATTTCAGATGTCTCCTGGACTGGAGGATGCTGATGGAATTGGTTGGTTGAGGGTCAGGTCCAACTTTGTTAACTTGAAGGGCCTGTTAGCTCTTTTGTCATCATTTTGTGATATCTGGGCTGGACAGATAATTACTTGTGACAACTTCACAACTAAGGTTGTGAACAACTAAGGAGAAATAAGGTTGGTTTTTTTTCAGTTCAGAGTCTCAGAGAAGCAGCTGGAAGGTTTTATGCCAAACCAAAGAGCTTGCTGGATAAAGACAAGTGAAAAAATGATTTTGCATTTTGTGATTCTTTTGTAAAAGAGCTCAGCTGGCCACCCCTAATGATGAGTTAAATTAACTGTGTGGTCATGCAAAAGGAAGTGCAAGACACTGCCATTCTCTTTTAATAAATGGCCATCGTGCTCTGGCTTCTTGCAGAGCATGTGGAGTGGGGGCAGCTCTGGCGTGGAAGGAAGAAGCACTGAGAAATGGAATTTGAATACAGTAGATTTTCTGCAAGCTGGCAGAGAGCTCTGTGTCCTGGAGAGGAGTGACAGGAGGCCTGAAAGATAGTCTTCTGCTTGAGCTGATTTCTGGGGATCCTCAACAGAGGGTGAGGCAGAGGTTGCCTGTGGTGGGGGAGCAGCAGGGCCAGAGGGCAGCACCGCTGCTGGGTGTCCTGCCTGTCCAGGGGCAAGGGGGAAATGAGTGAAGTTGGGTGAATTGGGTTGGGTTCCTATCAAATGTGTGCTTGTGCAGCAGAGAAGCTAGAGGGTTGCAAGGACACCTGAGAGGACAGTCAAGGCAGGAATGTGGTGGCACTCACCCTCTGGACTGGGGTGAGAGTTCCTCTGAAAGAGAACGATGTGTAAGTAATCATTGTGGAGACACCCCCATATCTGTCCTTCATGCCTATTGCCCAGTTTCCTCACACAGCTGGATCAGAGATGGATCCTTCCCTCTCTTTCACTTGAGCAGACTACTGTTCTGCAAGTGGCTGGAGGTGATTTCTCATTTCAGATATCTTCCAGCTTAGCTTTTGAAAGAGAAAGTCACTTTTTGTTGGCATTTTAGTTACATCACTCCTGTCAATACACCCCTTTCTACACCACTGTCAGTGATCTACATCTCCCATGCCAGATGAAGTGGGTTGAAGCTGAACATGCCAGACTTGTGTGGCGTCATGTAAAATTAATTGCCATTTCTTTGCTTAATGAGTCTGGAAGGCCAAGAACAGGGATGGCATTTGCTACTTAACTCATTACCATATTTTGGGTATTTGGCAGTAGCTTTGAGCTCTCTTTCTGCTGTAGCAGTTGGTTTGTTTCAGAGCTTATCTGCTGTTGAAGTAAACTCTGAAGAGTTAGTGTGGTGAGAGGCAGCTTGCTATCAGCAAAAACGTTATGCAGCAAGTTTTTCTTGTGATTTTATAATTATTATGGCATTTGCAGTATTAGGAAATGCACTATGACAAATATTATAAGGGTAGAAAGGTGTATTTGGCTTTCACATTTTCAAAGATGTTCTTTAGCACAAACCCACTTTTTAAGTTTAATGAAACAGTAAGAGTTGGGATTTTTTATATCCTGAAGTAAGGCACCTTTATACCTAGTAAATAAGGGGTCTAATTTCTTTTTTCAGTTCATGTAAGTTTACTGGACCTGCCCAGATGCTAACTTAGCTAGACAGCTCTTCTTTGTCTTTGAAACCTACTTGCTTCTGATTTAGGTTTGAATACCAGAAGAGCTTAAGCTGATACTTAAACCCGTGTACTCAGAAAAGACTCGTTAAAATCTGAGTGGAATGTATACAGCTTGAAAAGCTGTGCACATGAGTACCATTTTGGAGGGCTGATGTAGTATTTGGATTCAACTGAATGAGGGCACTGCTTTATTCTGTGTAGCTTGAGAAACATAACCATACATCTTCCTGAGAGCCTCTTTCTACAACCCCTCCTCTTACAGAGTTGTTACCAACTGATTTCAGTGAAAGATCCACACTGAGAAACTTTGTCACCCACGATTGTTGTGTTTCAATGACTATTTAAAAATACTGTATAGAAGTTCACCCTTTAGAAAAGATTATGGGAAAGCACTTAATTTCGCTTCTGTTTAGGACTATTTTTGACCAAGTTTTTTTACCAAAAAGGGCTTAGTTTCAGAATGCTAAATGTGAAAATCTGTACTGCATGACTTCATTTATTAACAACAGAAAAACTATCCCATATGCTTTACTGGCAGAGAAAACATATTTTTACATAATAGAATTAGAGTAGAAAATATTGTTCCCTCTTGGAAACATTATAGCATATTAAATATGAACTTGGGAACTACATTTCCAAACAGTTTGATTGTAAAAGGTTATTACAGTTTGATGTATGCTCTAGTATCTTTCACTTATTTGTGAAAGATGTTTGTTATGTTTGTAGGCATATTAATTAGCTAAGAAAATGTCAATTGATGGCTGTAAAATTATGAATGTGTATCTTGCCACTCCTGAGTCTTCAAGCAGTTCTCAGGCAATACCTTTGCTTTTGTGGGCCTTAAAACTGGAAGTGCAGTTTTCCTGGCTAAATATGTGAAGGAAGTGCATACACAACTGGCCTTTTATGCCTTAAGAACTACTCCAATCATTGACATTTATGAACATACTGTTTTGTTTCGTTTGTGCTGTCATCTGGAGCTGAACTGGTCCTCTCCTGTTGTGCAAGGCATTCTACATAAGGATCAATCCGTGTCTAGGAGAGTTCACAATCTAATTAAAACGAGATGCAATAAGTAGCTTTACCAAAACGTCAAAAAGGAATGGGAAGCAGGAAATGGTAAAGCACGGTGGTTTTTGTTGTCTCTTGATTCACATTAAAACTCCCCCAAATTCATAGGAAAAGCGTGAAAGCAGTATTTTAAGTTATGAAACTCGTTATTTTGCTGATACACTTTGCATTTTTTCACAGTTGGATTTCTACAGCTGTGTTCAGATGAAGGTTTGAAGGTTGCAGTGGTAGAAAGATCTCCTGGTGAGAGCCTGGACAAGGGCAAAACTCATGGAGACACATCTGCTGGAGTCTTGGACCTAAGTGCTGCAGCCTCAACAGTCAGCAGCTCAGTCTGCAAAGAAACACAGGCAGAGAACTAATAAAAGTCTCTGCATTATTACACTCCCACTGGGCATCCTTGACCAGACATTTGCTATATGCTTTGACCTGTTCATGATTCCAGCTTGCTCCTAGTCCTCTCTCCGCCTTTGATTACAAGCAAGTTGCAACCCATGTTGCTGGCAGGAGTGAGCACTATTGGAAAAATGAAGGTGTTGCCTTGTAAAATAGGAGGATTCAACCACTACCTGGTCCTCCTTAGGAGTCCTGAGAGACAGGTTTGGAATGAGCAGCAGCAATACACACTATGCCGTGCCGTTCCACTGCTGTCCTCTCTGCTCCACCTGGGGACATGGTGGCTGCATCCCTGTTGTCTATAAAGGAGCATTGGCACAGGGGTTGGCTGAGATGGCTTCCAGTTGTTTTTTCTGGGACCTGAACTGGGAACAACCACTCCCCATCACTGTTCCCCTCTTGAAAGGTTGCAAACATTCCATCTGGAGTTTGTTCATTCAGAACATGCTTCAGCACAGCAGTGCCAGTAAGGAGAAATCTTTGTGGAAACACCTGCATCATAGCAAACCTACTGGCATTAGGAAAAGGAAGAAGTTTCTTGCAACTTTGGATGTATGAACTAAATTTTATATTCCGTTTTTATATTTAAACCCCTGCAATTTTTAATATACGTTATTACTGGAGATGGGGAGGAAAGAACTCTCTTTGGAGATATGCCTTCAGGCAGCAAATGGAGATCAGAAAAATTATTTAAGACTGGCCTAAGCACGTTTTAACAATACTGAAAGAAACCAAAGGCAAAATTCATGGTGTTTTCTGTTAGCATATTAAGTGAGCTTTTGTTATCATCCTGACTGCCTGGTCAGAGAACGTTTTATTCATTAGGCAGAGCAAGTTGCAGTATAACTTTTTTTGCTCTGTCTTTGTGTTGCATTGTGTGTTAAATGTTTGCATGTGCTTTCATGAACGATGAAGACAGTATCTTGGGTCACAAGTAAGGTAGGATTTGAATTAAGATTTTTGACGTGGAACACACACAGATGAGAACTAATGAATGCCTCTGTCAACTGCAATTGTAAGGGCCTCCCGAAAAAGGTTTCAGGTGTTCTTAAAATCTCACCCATAAATTATCCTCCAAAATACCTCTTCCCTCTGAGTGTCACAGAAATCTAGAAGGTGATGTGATTTGTCATTAAGCTGTTTCAGTCACAGGCTCTCTGTGACAGCAGCAGCTTGCAGGCAGATGGGTGCTCCTTTGATTTGCTTCACTTGCCCGGACTTCAAATGAGATGCTGTGTAGAGTGAGGTTTAAGAGCACCAGAAACTGAGCCCACATGGCTTGAGGAGGTATTGAGTTCCTGTGACCATCCTTGGTGGCAGTGACACTGCTGCCCCAGATATGTGTAACTGAGCCCTTGCTAAGGCTGCCACTGACATTTTTGTTCAGAAAAGCTCCTGTTCATTTTGTTGGCCTTTGGGTTAGACCCTGTGTTTGGCAGGCTGTACTTAATCATGCTGTCACTGCAGGACAGCCTATTTGTTCTTCACAGTCTTCCCATTACCCATGTTTATGGACTGTCGGCAAGTGCCGTAGGCTGTTAGCCGCCTCTCCGTGCCCACGCTGTCTTCATAACCAGATATTTCCACAACAGAAAAGGGGATTAGTCACAGGAGGAAGCAGGTGTGTCATGTATAGGAAAGAGCATGATTAAACAGTGGTATTTTATGCTTAGGCTTCTCCAATGACCTGGAGGAGTCATCCTTAGTACAGCATCCCCTGTGGTTCAGCTGTGAGACTCAGGGACAGGAATAACCCCAGGCTAACACCTGCATTTTGTACAGAAGCATGCTGACTTTAACTAACCCATAGGAAGTGTTCTTCTTTCTGCTTGTGAGCCTTTGGAGGAGGAGAAAAAAATTCCCAAAACTTCAATGCACAGTAAATATAATTATGTGGTAATTCTTTTGTCCTTCTTTAGCTAAAGGCTTTTCATGTCTTTCCCCTTGAAATTTTTAGTTTTTCTTTTTCTGCTGAGTTTTGCTACCCCCATGATGGGTGGGGATCTGAGCACCCTAGTCTGAGGAAGGTGGTGTGAAGGGAAGTTTTGGCTTGCTGCTGTTGGTACCAGCCAGAGCAGGTGGGAAGGTCTGATCCTCCTGTTGCTCTCCTGTACCTGTGGCTGCCATGCCATGTTTGTTCCTGACTCTCCTGGTGGGCCAGCTGCCAAACTTGGGTTTCCAGCGTGATGCTGTAGTTACTGGGGTCCTTTTTACTTTGCCTTAACCATACCAGGCCCTTGTTTTAGCAGCACTTTTTCTCACAGGTCAGACTGCCCCTGCTTGCAGAGGGAAGGTGTGTACCTTGATAAAGGCTGCACCTTGACATCCTTCTTACTTCTTCCTATATCAAAATGTCCAGACATTTCTGCTTTTGAAACCTAGGCTGCAGTTGCTGTGGAAGGATTTGTGTTTGTTTCATATAAAAGCTTTGTTTTTGATTATTGTGTTGCTAGACTGAAGTTGAGCTCTTTGTCATTGGTTTTTGAGATACTGAAACCTGTTAGAAAGAAACCTGTGAGAATTTGCACTGTGAAGCTGGTTTTTGCCTGGTTAGATCTGAGTGCTTCTTAAAGAATAGATAAAATTGGATAAAATCCAGATAAAATTGTTTCCTCTTCACCAACATTTTAGGAGTAGATTTCACCTTCAGCTGCACCTGTGTTACAACTACTGTTGTGGCAAAGGGGGACAGAATTTAGGCTTTGATGGTCTGATCTACTATGAGACAAGGTTCAAATGAATTTTTCCCAATCACATGTTGCCTGCATATTTATTTTTTTAATATACTCACGAATAGTTTTAAGAAATGGCTGAAAAGGTCCAGAATGTAAGTTTATTGTTAAGCTACTGTTGTTCAGGCAATTCAGAGTAAAACATTACATGTATTTTGAAAGAGACAAAATAAATATTAGACCTTTGTACCCCACTACCCTTCCACAGTTGCTCTGTATATCAACAGCAGTAATGAAGGAGTAACACAAAGAGGGTCACCTCCCTGGAGTGGTTTTTAATATGCAAACAGAATTTATGGGGGTCCATTTTTCAGGAAATTTATTTTCTCCATGGCAGATAGTGCAACCAAGTTTATGAAATGATGTGTTGCTGAAAATAATCCTTTGTATTTCGACAGCGGCTTTTGAAACCCCCTACCTAGTTCAAGGGTTATCTTAATCTGGATCAAGAGATACTGATGAGAGTTTGCAGGAGGCAAATATTTAGGGGGGCCTTATTTACTTCAGGCAGCTAAAGAGAGGTCATGGACAACTTTTGCTGATATCCTAATTACAGTGAGTGTCCAAAACAAGTAAGAGCAAATGTTGTGATTGGACTGTGTACTTAATCCTCTGATACAAATGAATATTGCTATCAGAGTCTCTCTTCTGCCTGGTGGTCATCCTGGGAGCACCCTGCCAAGCATGTAGAGAAAGAAAATGGTGATAGAAACAACAGGGAAGCAGCACCTGGGGATGAAGGTATGTTAGGAGCTGTTCTTCAGAGGAGGCATGGGAAGTTAGTGGGATGTGTTCAGAGACCTCTGTGTTGCTGCTGTCTCTAACCTCCGTGGTTCAGAGATCCTATCATGAGAATGTGGCCAGAATAGTAGGTCACTAGTAAATGAAAGATGATTACGAGGATCATCGCAAGACACAAACCATGTGGGGAGGTTTGAATGCGAGTAGCCTTTCACATTAGCTAGTATGAACTAGGGGATTTTGCTCATAAAGCATAGCCAGTCACAAAGCAGGATGGATGGCATTCAAAGACGATCTCGAAGTAGTTTTGTATTCTTTCTGTCAGTAGAATTTTATTGAAGAAAGAGCCTTGTTCCAACTGGTGAAAGGGCCGGCATTGTCCCTCAAGTAATTGTATCCACCACAAAAGGGATTTTGTGTCAAAGGAGCCTGACCTGATTGATCAGGTGGGTGAGGGGCTCCTTTAATTGATCTGAAATGATGATTTCGATGATAGACATGGAGAGCAATGAAGTTAGGCTTGGCTAATTTCAGGCTTTCTGAGCAGCAATTAACATGTCAGAAATGTACTTATGTATGAGGGAAATGTTGATACTTTCCTTGCCTTCTATTAAACCTCCCTCCCCCCCATAAAACAACCAAACCACAAATGTAAGTCTCCTGTAAACTAATGCAAACAATCTGTAATGCTTGGGAACCTGTTTGTCAGGGGTGTGACCCGATGGCTGTAAAGGGGGCTGCCAGCAGCTCTAGCTTTGCTCTTACTGAAAGCAGAGAGGATCACGCTGTGTGTATGAGCCTTGCTAATGCCCCTGGCAGCTGTAAGAATTGCCAAGTCTATAAAAGCAGCTTATCTCCTGAGGAGGAGAGCCCCCTCACCAATCCCCTCCAAAATTAGACAGATTAACTTCCTAAGAAATGGAGAGTTATTCCGCCCCAAACCTACGCTGCTCATTCAAGCTAATCTCTGGAGGGCTGAAAGGCCTCTTGTCTGTGATTGGAATCATATGATAAAGTCTTGCTTTCTTTCTCTTTTATTGTGCCAAAAAGTTTTTCTTGCTTTTGATCTAGCTGAGAGCTGAAGTGGCTTTTAGTCTGTTTATGTGTCATGCGGAGCATTTTGAGACAAGAATTTTGGGTCTTGTCTCTGGGTTTCTGGCATGGTATGTCCTCACACCCCATGTGGTGCACTCCTCAGGCATCAGCTGTACCTTCCCCTTCCTCGTGCTGGTTAAGAGTACCCCCCAGGGAGCTTTTGCACTGACATGGTGGGGCAGAATGCAGACTAAACAGGGGTAAAGGTATCTCCATTTGCAGATTATATTCTGCAGGCCGAGAAGGAGAGAATGCTACAAGAAACTGTGGTCACTCCTCCTCTCCTGTGTCCTGGCCCCACGCTGGGGAATGACACTTGTGTCTTCTGCTGTACTCAGGTATGACCTGTAAAAATGCTGTTAGTAAACACTGAATAGCACTAGCTGCATGGTAATCAAGAGATGTAATGAATAACCCTCGCTTCACTCTTCTCTGTAATCTCCTAATCCTTACCTAATGAACACTAAGTTTACTTCTGAAGAGGTCTAGCTTTGGCATAGATGTGTGAAGGCTATAAATGTTGTGAGTTTTTCCCCAAAAAAGGCTAACTTTCCACTTTATTAAATGCTTGAGAGTCTTTTACATCAAAAATCTGTTACAGATTTTTTCCTAAGAACCAGCACTCTTTCCTCCTCCCACACAAAAAAAGTCCCAAGGAAAAAAAGAAATCTTTCCAATGTTCAATACATCAGGATTGTAAAAAAGCATCTAGCCCTGAAAACATGGATGACTTTTATGCTCCCCAGGACTGGATCCTCATTGCTTCATAGAGCTATAGCATATAGGTTTTGCTTGGACATGCTGAGATTACATTTCAGGACAGGAGAACTTCCTCCGCACTGTGTTTTCAGTGCTGATGCCAGATGCTGATGCTGAGGTGACCCCCATGCTGCTGCAGCTGTGGGTGTCTGTGGTTGCAACCTGCAACCTTCCCCTTTTGGCATGAGGAGTTCGGCTGGGAGGCTCATGGCAGATCCTGAGTATGCTAACCCTTGGCTGGTGCTGGGGGAAGCTTAGGGACATGATGTGGGCTACAGACTCCCCCCACATTTGGTTACTCTGTGCTTTCCCAGGGTGCAGTGGTTTGGTACCACTCCTGCTTTGTTTATTGCCAGCTGGGATTGAGGGTCCTGGGAAACACTTGTCCCTGAAAGCCCTGAAGGGATGAAGAAAAGAGGAATTGCAGGACATGTGGTTAGTTGAGCACTTAATAATTTGGGAACATCAAGGCAGACTCCCAGGCTCTCTTCTGATAAGATGAAACACTCTAAACTGTGTCAAAAAGTGAGGCTTCCAAAAACATCTGAATTTGGATCATAGCTCAGACCTTGGCTCCCTTCTGACCTTGTGTAAATCATGTAATCTCCCCTAAGAAACATAAGGGACCTTGCCCTTTGAACCTGTGGCTCTTGGCTCATCCCTCTTCTGGCTTTCCTGTTCAACTCCTGGAAGCCATTCTTGTCTGCTGTCAGGTTGGGGAACTGACTACCCCGTCGTCCCTTTGCAGAACAATGGGAGAAGAGTCATTCATTCATCTGGAAGCTGGTTTCTGTCACAACACAGCTTTTGCCTTCCTCATTTTTTTGATCTGTCTTGCTGGTCTAAAGTCTGAATGACAATACAAAGCCTGCCTAGCTAATGTCATGTGAGGAACAGAACGTTTTGGAGTAATGGATGGAGGATTGCTATTGTTTTCCCGAACCCCAGAGACATGTGATGTTTAGGGCAGGGGAGCCTCTTATCACCCACTGAGCATCCTGAAACTCCTCTCTATATCAGGAGAAGAGCAGAGCATCTGCCTCGCTCACTTCACTTGAAAGAAACAAAAATACTTTTAGCACATGGTCTGTGTTATGCTGCATGCACATATTTGTACCACTCAAAAGCATTGTTTTTTTAAAAATCTTTGTTGTTTCCCATTAATTGATCAGACATACAGTAGCCATCATCACTTCAACTGTGTTTTGCTTCCCCTATCACTTCTGTGAAGGCCAGCATGGATGCTTTGGTGGTTATGTTAGTGGAAGCTGTCACTGAGGGCTTGCCTTTATTTTTTTCTTTCTGTGATGATGGTAAAAACTTCATGTTTCCTAAACCATCTGTGACGTTTAGTGCCCTATTGTTTTCCTGCTTTGCAAGCAGGAAGGGAGAAATGTATATTTTCCTTTACAACAAACTGGGCTTTGTCAGATGTTGACTCACTCAGCCTTGGTGTGCTGGACTGCCACAAACGAGCTCATTGTAAATGTCTCCAACAATGTGTAGTTCATGCCTCATGTTTTTTGAATTATGAAATCATATACTGATATACAGGTAGGAGAAGGGCTCTGGATCCATTCAGCACAGGTGAAATTGTTATCTAGGCAGTAACTAACTTGGATAGGAGACTGGACTTAACTGTTTCCCTATGATAACTTTACAGAGTTCAGACACTGAGATGCTGATGTTGGGGGTTTTTTTTGCATTACACAGGTTCTTTTGCTTCTCACAGCTTATCTCTGTTTTAAATGGTCCAAAATAGATGGCATTTTAATTGTGGAGATGCATCAGATACTCTGGAATGAAACCAGATCTTTCCCAGTGAGGGTCATGCTGGAGTTTTCATGTAACGAGAATGACTATGAATCAATTACTTTGGACTTCATTATGACGAAAGAAAGCAAACATGGCATCAACAGTGGGCTTAGCAGCCTTTGTTTCAGAAAGGAACTTACAGAACCATTTAAGGCAAAATAAAATCCTAGAGAGAAGCATCAAAGGGTTCAAATGAGAGCATAAAATACTGTACAATGAAAAATGTCAAAAGAGCTTCAACGCCTTAGATATGTATGTGAAAAATTTCAGGCTGAGCCTTCCCACACTATGGGAGGTCATCAAGTAAAGCAGAGCTAGCTCTGTTTATCTCCAGTCAACGCGACACATGACTTCATTTGGGTTTTAGTCTCATTACTAGTGAAGTGTGAAGTGTCAGGTTAAAAAGACTACACGCTTTTCACCCCTAGGGATTGCTCTGTTTTAATGGGTCAGGTCAATGCTATGGCTCAAAACATTTCAAACGATTAATGTTTAATGCATTTTAAACTGAAGTCCTGGAGAATACAAAATTAACCCTGTGGATGTCCTGTGGCTGGGACTTCTTTATATTCAACTGTTTCAAGGAATACAGTGTGCTATTACTGCTGGCAATGGAAGGCTGAAACAAAACCAGAAGAACATATTTTTCTCAAACCCTATTGTTCTTCACAGAGTGGTCCTGGCAGTCTGTTCTCTTGCATCCTCAAAGGTTGCCAGGACGAATTACGTTACACAAACATGTCAGTCTTGAGCTATGAGAGGAGAACAAGAGACCTAAGTCAAGCAAGAAAGTGCTGGCACTTTTCAACCAGGAGTTTCCCATTTCTGACTTTACTTTCCACATTCCTCCTATCATATACGGAAACGGAAAAGAAAACCCCAATCAAACAAAAAGAAAACCAAACCAGACAAAACTGAAAAACCAGTAAAAATCCAACAACAACAATAAAAAAAAATCCAAACCAAACAAAACCAAAGCCCCCAAAAGCCCATACCCAGAAGAAGATTGTAGTTTCTATTGCCATTTTCTATTGCCATTTTAGTGGCAAAAAAGAGGAGACAGAGTGCCCTCCTAATGCCCACAGTTAAAAAACCTTCCATGGGCTTTTCCAACATGCCACACAGTATCTCTGGTGATTTTTGGCATTGTAAGTGTTGTGGTAGATGTCTGAAATGAGTAACTACAAGAAATTGATGTCTTCTTTTATCTTGTCAGGAATATCACTTTTGTGGTGGTTTATCATTCCTTGTTAAATCTAAATAATTCGGAAAAGACTGACTTAGAAGCTGCCTAATATACTGCCTTTTTTGGAGTGGCATGTGGACAATTTGCCTTAGTCATAATTTTAAAGGAATGCAATAGTCTCTACAGTATAAAATCTTAAGAGGAACATACTTCTGTGGTGGTAACATTCTTCATTCAGACCTTTTTTTTAACCTAGACTACTGTCACATTTATTTCAGAAAGGCATAGATTATGTCAGTGTTGAGTTTGTGGCTGTGTAAAACAGTGGGAAGATGAGTTAAATTCGTGTATTTTGCTTTGTGGCTTACTTTTTATTTGATTTAGTAAAAGGAAACAATTAATTAAATGTTTTAAAATTTAAGATCAGTATTCTTCTAGATGTATCATCTCTTAAGGTCCTCTCACAGCTTTTGTTGTTGAATGTCAGAGGAAATATTCTGATCAGCAAGGCCTAATGGAGGAATGTTTCTAAAACAGGATTATGAATCTTGTAAATCTTTGTTTTGGAGCCTTTTTCACTGTCTTGAAGATTAAGCCAGAGTGTCACATTTTGTTACTCTGGACTCAGTGGAACAAATAGCTCAGTTGAGATCCTGGTTTTGAATTTTGTTTTTTTTTTTTTTTAATTGAACATTTGTTCTTAGGAAACAGAAAGGCAAAGAAAGATGTTGATATTTCCCCCTCACCGCCAACACCAAAATTGTCTATTTTGATTTACTATGAGAGGCAGGGGAAATTGGGCAATTGGCTGAACCACAGTAACCAGCATCACCTGCTTCTTGTTATTTCTGTTGCTTCTTTAAACTTCTGAAATCTTGAGACTGTAAGGAAAGCATAGTGTCTTCATTTTTTTTTTTTTTTTTAAAAATTTGAAAACCACATATAATCTGTCAAAAATTCCAGTGCTTTCAAGCAATGACAGGATATATACTCTTGTCTTTGATCCATACATTGGGAAGGGCCTCGCCCCCTACCCCATCTCCATCCTCCTCCTCTTTGCAGTTTAACTTGGACTGTCAGAAGTGGTTTCAGTGTATAATCCTTTGCAGACAGGAATAGATCTACATCCCTACAAGAACTAATTTGACTGGCAGTCTCCAAAAAATAAAGCTCGTGGTCCTGGTCTTTGCATCCCAGCTTATCTTGCTGTGAGGTGAAGCACGTTTGAGCAGATGAACTGTCCCAAGGAAAAGTGCAAGAGCAGCTCTCAAGCTGGGAAAAGAATGTGTGGTGTGGATGTTGTTTTTTCTTTGTGGTTGGGTGAAGGCAGAAAAGGATGAAAATGTGGTTCGGAAACCAAATACAGACAACCTCTGTTCTCCTTGGAGGACTGCACAGAAAGTGTGTGTGTGCAGGAGACATTGCTGATCACTGACCACATCCCACTCACCACCCATTAGGGATTTTCAGAATCCGTAAGCAAGCCAATGGCAAGAGACTTGTATCTTTTTTTTTTCTTTTTTTTTTTTTTAATGAGTGGCAGTTTATTGTGAGTATCTCTTGTAAGCTTTTGCAGCTGGTGAGCTGGGTTTATATCTGAACTTGAGGCTTTATCTGGGCTGGGAGGGGGTGGGAAATGTTCAGTAGACAAAGAGTGGAGAGTTTATGCTGGGCATTTGCAAGTTCTTCCTGGGGATTTAAACTATTTGTAGATCTAAACCTCAGATTCAGCTGCCCTATGGAAGGGGATTTGTCTTCTCTGTTTTCACCCCATCACCACCATTTTGAGTACAGTACTATAAAGCTTTGAAAATACTGCACTGAATAGTCTCAGTCTTAAAAGGCTTTATTTCAAAGCGTGGTTGGCTAAGTCTAGACAAGTGGCTTAACCCCGTTCGATTCCAACATGTCATATGTTTCTAACTCACTTAAAACTTGCATTTAGAAGTTAAGCTCTACCCTCCTGGGATCTGGGCTGGTGCTTCCAGCCCATGTCCTGGCACTCCAGCATGCCAGGGGTTTGCACTGAGTTGGCAGAGCACTAGCACCTGCCAATCACTCCGAGCTTACATGAACACTGGTGTGGCCAGTCAGACTTCTGTAAACAGACTCTAGCATTAGTCTTGACCACAGGTAAAAGAAGCCAAAATTCACCTTTTCACACTCAGAGGCTTTTGTCAGCTTTATCAATTCTATTTGATGTGGTTTCCAACTGGGTTTGTTGGAAAAACCTTTTCCCCGTTGTTCAGCTAATCAAAGCTAAATCTAACATGCAGAAGAAGTTCATGTTTCCAAAATTCTCATTCCCTTGATGAACCTCTGTGCTTGGTAAGAAAATGCCGGGTCCTTTCCACTGCCCTCCTGGTGAATGTACTGGGAGTGACTAGGGAACCAGTAACTTGTTTCCCTCTCTGACTTTTCAGGTGCTTGAGAGAGAGGCACACATCATCTCCTCCTGGTCTCTCACCAACGGTCCCTGACAATGCAGTGTGCAAAAGTTCTGGTCCATGTAACCAGAAGGAAGGGGGATTTAACCTGATGTAAATTTAGTTTTCAGACAACTGTATTGATCCCGTATTTGAGTGGTAAGAGAAGTGGATGGGGTATGTGTGCCACAGAGGTGCTTCTCCCTTCCTGATGGAGGCAAGTGTCTATTGCTGGAGTTAATTTAGCACTGTTTGTGTCGGCTGGATCTCTCTACATGATAATTGCTGGTATGGAGGACTTGAGACCTTTGTGATGAGGGTGCAAACTCAACAGACAAGAAAATAGTGAATTTGAGTACCTGTGTAGACTTACCTACTGCCAGTCTCTCATCACCCAAATGAAGGCAATCGTTTATACCCCATTCCACTGCAGTTGGTTTAGTGAGCGTGTGTGCGAGAGAGAAGGGAGCACACGCTTGGAAGGAAGCAGCTCAGTTGGAGGGTGGAAACCACATGCACACAATGTTTCATCAGTCATGGCAAAGGTGCAGCCAGTAGGCAGGAGAAAGAAACGCAAGAGCTGCAGCTCATCTGTGATTATGCTATTGCATATGCTGATCAAACCAGAGTGAGAGTTTCATTCCTTTATTAATGCACATAGACTGGTACTTGGCACTACCATCTGCTTCAGAGCCCTTTTGCAGCTATAAAACACAGTTACATCTACAGGAAAAAAGTAGGAAATGACCTGAAAACACATTTTTTACACTGTAACATTTGTAACCTGGAGAAAAGTTTACTGAGTGCCTGCATATATACTAAATGAGCAGTGGAGAGTAAATATTTAGGAGTTAAAATAGCTATTGAGCTAAGTAAATGATGCAGTATTTGATCACATATTTTCTAGTCTTTCTGAATGTCTGCTCCTGTACCTTGTGATGTGAGTGCTATTTTTTGCAAATACAAACTTTTGTTACAGTTTTCTGCTATCTATAGGAATGCAAAATTAACTTTAAATATATGGAAACTTTCTATTACCTACATAGACCAAAAAGCAGATGTTAGTCTTGAGTTGGTGGAGGTGAACAGCCAAATAAAGTTCAGCCAATTTTATTGGGAAATGAGGAAAATCAAGTAGAATATTTTCCACCATTAAATTGCCTTGCTTCTCCATCATGCTACTGGTATTAAAAATATAGATTTGCTATGGATGCCAGCAAAATATTTCATCTTGTAGAGAGAAGAGCATTGTGAGAGAAGCTGCAAAATAATTTACATTCTGATTTTCCAAGGTCTTTATTGGGGGAAAAAAGGCAAAAAAAGCAAAGTGCAGTTGGTAAAACAACTTGGAGAGAGGTTTTTTGTGGAAAGGGGTTTTCACAAGACTCTTAACAACAGCTTAAGAATGCAAAGGGGTTTTCATGAGAGTCTTTACCTACCCATTGCGGTTTTGTGAAAGGTGTGGCTATTCTATCACTTAAGTAACTTGTCCTACAGAGCTTTTAACTGGGGCACTGCTTTGACTGCAGGGCTTCAAATAACTCAAGAGTGTCAGGTATGGTTTTGGTTGAGCCTTCTTGCCCAAACCAGAAGGGGCAAGACCTTCTGTGTTTCTGAAAATTGTTTTAGGTCAGCTGAGTTCGTTGTGAATTACCAGGAATGGCGTTAAGTGTGCTTTTGGATTCTACCAGATAAAACAGCAGCCTTTGAAACCAGGTCAAGTTTCCCTGACCTCTTTCTCTTAGCTTGCTCTGTCCTCTATTGAGGTGAAAATATGCCTTTTGTATATTTTCATCTATTGACTTCTGTTTTCTTACAAGCTGGAGTTTTTATGTACTGTTAACTTCAACAAAACATTATTTCATTGGTTTTGGTTCACTTTGGGACGTTTTGGTTCCAGTTTGACATCAAAGAGCATCCATTTGGGAGTGTTGAGGTTTTGGAAGTGGAAGCTCCATTTCTAGCCCAATCATAACCCCAGGATCCCAAGACCACTAGGTGTGTTCCTGTGACATTCATCTTTTAATGCTTCCCTGTAAGGCATCTAAGCTGTGATGGTATCCATAAAGTTTATGAAGTATTTCAAGTTGGAATATAAATAAGAAATGTTTGCTTCTCATTCAGTAACATTCCCTGTTGCAGGTCTGTTTTCTAGTTACGTGGAATTCAAGCAAGACCATAACTTTCCTAGCAAAAGTGTCTACATTGGAAAGGGATTCTGAAGGGCAGTTTTTTACTGTTGCTTAATGCATGAACTTGTAATATTTGAACTTGTAAGCTGTATCTCCTTGGACAAGGAATGAAAGGCAGGGATAGAAAGAATATTTGTTGTATCCTGAATATAAAGTGTCAGTCTAAAAGACTTTTGATTTAGCCCAGGTTGGTTATTTAAGAGTGTGCAGCCTTTCAGAAACTTTTGGTTTTAAGAAGGAAACTATTCCATGTCAAAAAATAAAACATTAAAGCTGCATATAGAAGAAATACAAGTCTTTGAAGAAGAATGTAGAGAAAATAGCAGCCTTACCTGAGCCACACAGAAATGCAGCTTAAACCTTTTCTCTTGTTCTGCATGTAGGACATCATTAATATGGAGCACAGAATGTTAATTTGAGCATTGGTTATTTGTATCTAACAGCAGATCATAATTGTTAAGACATTGAACAATTGCATTCATGTTTCTCAGTTTTTTATTTTACATGCATTTCCCTGCTTTGCTTCTATTTCTATAGGACTCCTGAGGTCCTAGGGTAATGCTGGCAAAGCTGCTTACACTGAGACATCCATTGATAAATTTTATTTTAAAATAGCAAAACTGGTTTTTATTCAAAGTGAATCGGCATTTAGTTGATTCCACACTTACATATGTACTAGTTGGGGTAGTATATCAGTGCACATTTTGCTGTTAGCAATGTAACCAGAACAAAAAACCTTAGCAAATCCAGCTAAACTTGTATTTATTTATGGATAGACTAGCTCATATTTGTCTTTTCTCCCTGCTATCCATTCTGAAAGCAGACTTCACATTTGACTGTCTCTTCAAAGCCTTTCTATCACGCTTTCTTCTGTGTGCAGAGTACAGTTGACTCCTTTTTTGAAAACTAAATAGTCCTACTGCTTCAGGTACCTGACTAAAGACCTTGATGTTTGTGCTTGGTAATCCCATGGTACCCAAACAGGACTGATTTTTGACACACAGAGACAAATCAAACATACAAGTGTAGTAAATCACAGAGGGTGATATAGAAGAAGGTGATATTCACAGAAGGTGAATAACCTTAGGTCAGTCAAGCTGTCTGTTATCAGACCACTGCCCATGCCCAGTTGCTGTTTTGGGTGAGATGCAGCTCGGGTAGGTCCTATGATAAATGATACATTGGATGCAGGGCAACTATCTCAGCTGCTGCTCTGCTGAAAAAACAGCAGAAAGGTAGCGACAGAGGAAAGAAACTATCCATAAAGTTGAGCTAGAAATATGAGGTTAAAAGAAGCAAAAAAGTTGGTATCATTTTTACTGTTGTTGAGCATCAGCGCTTTTTTTTGTATATAGAATAAAATCTTGTCTTTGAATATAAACATTTCTTCCCACTAAAAAAAAAATCTTATTGTGCCTTTTTTTTTTTTGGTTTTTCCTCATAGACAAAAATGTATCTCAGAATCTAAAATATTAAGACCATAATTATGAGAAAAGCATTTCTAATGGAAATATATATTAGAAAATATTTTGTCTTTGCCACAATTTTTTTAGGTCCCCAGCCTTTTCTCAGTGCCTACAGTAGAAGCTGAGAGTTCTGTTTAACCCAGACTCTTTCTGGCTCAGCCTAAAGCAGACCTCAAACTATTGATATTTTCCACATGGTAAAGGCAGAAACTTTTCATCCCATAGAAAAAGTTTTCTAATGCTGGATGCAAAGACCTTCTAACACTTTGAATGGATGCTATCCCCAGTAAGATAAACCTTCTATCTAAAATATTTTCCAGCTCAGATTTTCCTCTGATGGAAAGATATCGAGTGATTCTTTCCATGCATTTGAGTACCAGGGTGAAAAATAATATTGCTAGAAGGTCTTCAGGATCTTGAAATACAAAGGCGATATTATTCAGGTTGGGGTTGGGTTTTTTTTTTTTTTTCTAATGTCTTCAGATGAAAAGTGTGGGTCAGAAAGAGTCTGGAAGGTTATATACATCAACACCTCACCAAGACATCAAGCATGTGGAATTCTATACTGCAGTGATTATGCTTAAAAGAATGCTCAAAAGAATTCTCCTCGGCTACCCAAACAAGTGCACATATATCAGGTAGTCACAGGTCTTCAGAAAACAACAACAAACTCCACCAAATAATCCCTCCAAGAGTTGGCCTATTTCCTGTCATTTTCTAGCTAGCATAAAGTAGCCAAATTCTGTGGTCTAGACTGGTTTGTTCTGCAAATTTTTTTTCCTTGGGGATTTACAAACCACAGAGAGTTGGAACAGATCAGAACAAATATTTGCTCATGCACCTACTGATTAGAGCTTTCAAAGTCCCCAATCTTGTTACAACGCACGTGTGAGCATTAGCATTCGTGTAGGTTAGGTAAATACAAGGGGTTTCCTCTCTACCCACTTCTCCCCTCTTCAATTTCAGTTTCATGAAAACATTTTAACTGTGGTGTGTTTTTCTTGTGTATCCCTCAGTGTTTTCTGCCTGACAATTATCTGAGACTGTTACTGTATCAGAGAGCACATTTTTTAGAATCCTTTTTATCCCCCTCCCTTAATATCAAGCTTATTGTTACTCGTCTTGGAACACTTCATCACTGCTGTTTCTGAGTTGGAGATTTCTCCAAGTATGATAGCAGCTGCAGCTAATAACATCAATTATACAACACCGAGATTCCTGTTCTCCTATTTTGACTTGAGGAAGTTCTTTGCTAGGACATGCCATATAATTAATTGCCTTTTTCTCCACATGCAAACATTATAAAAGCTTTAGTCTTGCTGTGTCTGTGAGAGAATAGCTGTAAAAAGATTCACTTGCTAAAGCCACAACCCCACTTGTTAGGGTGGCTTAGTGTGCAGGGGTGAAAAAGATTTAGTAAATTTGCATTAAAAAGGCTTGGTGATTTTCAACTCTCTCTACTGTCTATGTGTTTGTAAAAAGAGTGCTTTGATGTGCTAACCTGATCCAAACTTTCTTATGGTTGGTGGTTTTCTTATTAAAACACAAATAAAAACTGAGTAGGAATAGCAGCTGTCTCCATGGAGTCTTGTTAATACTGTCAGATACATAGCATTACCATCCTGCTGTAACTTAAAAAAAAATATTTTAAAGTACTTAAGGAAGAAAAAAAAAGCATTTTGTAACCAATGTGCCTAAAGTAATAAACTAAAATAAATAGTTACAAACTAAATCATAAACTGAGTCATAAACTAAAATCTGTGTCTGGGCAAATTAGTTGTTGACAACATTAAAGACACTTCAGACACAACAAAAGACAAAAGATGTATTTTAAGATGAAGGTTGGAAATTTGATGTAGGTGTTTTTTTAAATTGATTTCTCTATGTATATTATCTGTACTAAAATTTGAAAGAGTTTTGATGTTTTTCTCCAAGGATGGCATGCGACCAGTCAAGGCAAGAGAGGAGGGCATTACTAAGAGAGAAGAGCGGAAAAATAAAATCGGTGATGACAAGGCTGGATTGGGCGTGGCAGAGAAATGCTGGGATAGCCAAACAGCCAGGACATGATTGCAAGGAGTGAAGATATAGAAGCCAAATGTCTAAAAAATTAATTTGTGTTCAAGCGGCTCTGCTGAGAATTTTAACACATTCTCTTTATTTCATTTTAAATTCTGTCTCCAGGAACCTGATAACTTACAGAAAAAACGTAAGATAAACTGAAAGCCAGAAATGCCAACATGCTGGGTTGTTTTTTAAACCAGTGAAGTTTATTAATTTCCTATTTGTTAACAGGAGACCTTTTGGAGTCAATTTATGTGCTATTACTTTAAGAACATTTCTAGATAAGTTTGGATTTTTAAATGCCTAGAGCCCACGGATTGTTTTGAGTATTCGGTGAAAGTGAGGGGGGTGGGGAGAAAGGGGAGGAAACAGAAAATAGTACTTGGCAGAGTCTGTCCCTTTTCCTGCTGGATCTTTTTCAGGTGAACTACCCAGCTATGCTACTGTATTAAAGTCAGGTCAACTATGTGGAACTAAGGATTATTCCACAAATCCTCTTTTAATAGTTCTTTTAATGGTGCTTTTCCTCAAATCTTACTTTTTCCTTAGTATTTCCTACCCTGACTGGGAGTCTCCCATCATTCCCAAAGTATTGCATCTCCCTGGCTTTCACCCGGGCTGGGTACAGTGCTCTGCAGCCGGGAATAGGATCTGTGTCCCCCGCAGGCCCGGCGCGGGGCTGCAGCCACTGATGGCTTTATCAGATGGACAGAGACATTCCAAGTATGCTTCTGGTCACTGTGGGATATGGGAATATAAAAAATAATGAAAAAGGAAGACTCAGACAAAGCTGTTAGTCAAACCAGGGTGTTTTGTCAAGATTTTTTTTTTCTTAATTTTTTTTCTTGAAGAGTGAAATTCTTTACTCCTAAGCGGATTGTTAAAGCTGTGTAATGTCATTTTCTTTTCTTTTTAAAGCTGTATTTTGAGCAGCTGAAAAGCTGCAGGTTAGGTAAAACTATTAATGACCATTTTTTGACCTCTGCTCCAACCGCCCACAGCGGCTGCAAATTTTTAAATGTCTGACGGGTGCTTGGCTCTCTGCACAAACATTATGTTGGTTGACAGCAGATGAGATTTCAGAGGTAAAAAAGTCACTTCCCAAACTGCACCCTGCTAGCATGGCCAGTAGACAGATTAAAAAATGGGATTTCAGTGGCATGGCGGAGCAGGAGAACTTGGTTTTTGTGAGCAAGGAATGCCAGGAGCTCCTTCTGGTTGACTCTGGTTGCATGCATGGTGGGGGCAAATCATGATACGTGGCTGGTGTGGGAAAAGTGCTTTGCAAGATGTTACTGCTTCAGAAAGAGGAACACTTACCTCTCATTGCTGTAATGGCTGTAAAATATTCTGGGATTTCTGTGGTTTTTTCTGTTTTCATGGTTGCCACTCTTGAGCACTTCCCAGGTGTGTTAGGGTTGTGCAGTGAGAGCTCTGAGCAGCTTCACGGCCCTTCTGCCTTTGCTGGAGAAGGCTGTGGAAGTGGTGAGACTTTTCTTTGCCTTCTTCCATCCCTTTTTGCCATCCTTCATTCTCTTTGCCAGCTTCCTGGGCCTGAGAGAGTCTTACCCGAACCTTCAGTGAACCTGTCAGGATGGCTACGACAGAAGGACAGGAAGGAAGGAGTGATAAACAAGAAGCGTCAAGAGAAATAGTGGGTTTAGCAAAGATGCTCTGGTATTTTTGTGTAGATCAGTGTCTTCCAAGGCTCTTTTTTCTCCAGCTGGAGAAAAGGGAGGGAGTTGTTCTGGTGGTGTTCAACCCCAGCGGTGGTTGAGAATCTCCCATCCTGGTGACATGTTGGAACTCCTTCCTCCAGACCAGCGTGCCAAGCCAGCACATAGTGAATGGATGCACTGAGGGGAGGTTCACTTACAAACCGTGCTGTTCCTTGGACAAATATACATAGCCAGGGGTAATAGTCTTTAAAACGCTTCATGTTTCTTCAGGCACTTCATGCATTTGCTCTCCTCAGTCTTCAGAGCCGTAGAATCTTCTTGCCGTGACTGTCACAGAGAGTGTTTGCTTTGTAGTTGTGTTAAAGGTTGGGAACTTGTGGCATCTCCAGACCATGATTTTACTCTTTTAATCCCTGCAGCTACTTTCTGCCCTTCTTGGGGCAGTGCTTCCTCCTTTCTTGTATCTTCTGTTCTCTGGCTCATACCAAGTCTGGTGTCTTTCATGCTCTCTCACAGAGTGCCCTGCATGTTCCCCAAAGCCCATGCTCTTTGGTGGTCTTTTGGCTGGATGCTGCTTAATTCAGTCATTTGAAATTGGAGCCCTGTGTAAAACACTAAACAATAAGTGAGGCAACAGCATTTCATGGTATCTGCTGGCGTCACAAGTCATGTCAGCAATGGCAATGCCCTCACAGTGGTGGTGTGGGCTCCAGGACAGCGTGACAACCTCTGGAGTGGGGCTGAATTCTTCTGTGTATCAGAGTCTTGAGTGCTAGATTAGACCTTTCCAAAACTTTATAAAACCTTAAGCACTCTGGGCAGTAATTTTATGGGGAGTGATTGCATTTTGCTCAGGAGATATCTTTCTCAGCTGGGCTATTAAATGAAACGCTGAAACCTGCCTGTGATGCCAAGAGATGAGTGCTCAACAAAATGAAAATGTGCAACTTAAATTGCAAACATTCTTCTGTTGCCTGCTTTCCTACTTGCTGTGGTCGATTCACAGTCATACCAATAAACATAAAACCTCACCTGCAAGAAAAGCAGAGAGAGTAATGCCCATAAATTAAAAAAACTTTCCCACTTTGCACGACCTGCATTTTGAAATTTAGCTCAAACTTGCAAGTGAATTGGTTGGTCCTGCCTTAAATTCCTGCAAAAGGACAGATAATTCTGAGAGATGGTGTGAGATAACTATGCCATTTTAAAAATTCTGAAAATATTTCCAGACCCAGTTTGCACCCAGTGCAGCTGCGCTTCCAGGGAGCTGTGTGCCAGTGGCCGTGCCAGCAGGAAATGCAGCGTGACCTGTGGCGAACCTGGAGGGTGGGAAACGCTGCGAGAAGATTTCCACGGGTGGCTCTAAGTGTCCCAGGCAGTTACAGTGGGTATGGACAGAGGAGCCAACCCTAAGCCAAGGAAGAAAGCAGGAGCAGCAGGAGAATTCTCTTCTCACCACGTGCATAGTTGCAAAGCACTTCCGATCGTGTCTCCGTGCCGATGGGCTGACAGCATCTCCTGCTCCCCTCCTACAAGCTGGCTCTGCATTCATGAAGCCTGGCTGTGAAATAGAAATGCTTTTTGGAAAGCATAATATTATTTTAATCATAAATTATTTGGAAAAGCAATACAGAAATAGCTTCAGATCACTTCTTCCAGAGGGGTGTTTTTGCAGTCAGGGTCTTTATCAACTTCTCAGTGGGAACTACATTAATATTGCCACAAAAATGCAAACAGTAGTGCCTTTGATAAAGCAATTTGGCATCTCTTAAGCAGAAAGATGTTTTGTTTTCCTAAGATACAACACTGTTTTCAGTGCAGGGACCTGCCGTATGTGCCAGCATATGGAAAGAAAATACCAGTTTTGTTAACATTTGTGTTGGGAAGCTGTGGGGAAGGAACGAAGGAGGCGGCTGTAGAGGCAGTTGCCAAGTGATCTCTGTTATTGCAAGGGGCACAGCCCAGGAAGCCCAAAAGTGAGTGTCAGTGGCAGAGGTGCTGGTGGCCTGCAGTCAGCCTCCCAGCTTAGCTTCCCCCCGAGCACTCTGCCAAGGGCTCTCCTTCTCCTCAGTTTTGCTTTAACTCTTCCCATCATGTGCTAGAGCAAGGCTGGTCCCCACTGCTGCTTCTTCCCGTTGCAGAGTGGAAAAGTTTTACTGGCCATACAGTAGACGTCTTTGTGAAAATGTGGAAATGCCTCTTTAGTACTTTCTAGTGTCCCATGGGTATTATGTATTTGATTACAGCATTATTTTGATTTTTAGACTGCCTTTGGTTCAAGAATCCTGAAAGGAAGCTGTTGTGCAACTATTTTAATCTGATTTTACAAGCCGATTCCAGCTTGATTCCCAGCACAAAGAAACAAAGAAGAGCTCAGTTGTATTTTTCATCCAAAAGTATAAACCCCTCCCCCTTTGAAGATCTTCTGTAGAGTGTTATGTTTAGAGAGTGATTTGCTATTGTTTAAATTTAATCTCCATAATTACATTGGGATTGGATTAATGATGGGTTATTTTCTGAGTCATTATTTTCTGGCACACACAGCTATTGAATATAAAGCCAGGTCTTCATCGGATGTAAACTGGCATTATTCCACTGAAGTTAGTAGAATAATTCCACTTTATATTGTGTCAGCCCAGATGTGACATTAGAGCTGTTTTGAAGAAAGCACTCTTTTAGAGTTTGTTGGCCTTGAATCTTCTTATTATTGCAAAGGTGTCTCGGCATTAGCTTCCAACTGCATTAGATTTATGGTCGCACAGCCGGTCGTTGTGTGTACACCACCTCAGCTGGACTCAGAGGGATCAGCAAAAAGTGTAATGCCAGACTGAACAATAAGTATCTTGACATTTGTTTGTTTGTTTGTTTAAAAACTACCTTTTATCCCTGTGCATGTGGGACAAGTTCATCATGGAGGTCTGGCAAACTTTTACATGCTCTTATCTATAAGAACTAACCTTGGTCAGTTTGTTGGGGATACTGTACTGTAAATCCAGGGGAAATGCTGAGAAGCAGACTGACTGCTTATTTTTTGGAATTAGTTATTTTTGCTCATTCTGCTTTTCAGAAAAGGGTGAAGGGGGAGGAATTTGGGAAGATCTCACATAGAAGAGCAGCAGCAGGAGCAGTAGGCTATGGACTTGATGTAGGTGATGAATCCCTCACCTTGACTGGAGTGATAGAAAGAAACAGTCTTTTCTTGGGAGATTCTGGGAGGCTGTGTAGAGTTGCTGTGATCACAGAAGGTAGTTAGCTGAGACCAAGGTGGGAAGGAATGATCTCCCCACTCTTGCGCATTTTGGGCAGGGAAGGGTTTGCTTTCCGATCTTGTATTTTAATGTCTCTTCTGAGTTTCTTTTTAAAAGAATTGTTCTTCTCACCACCCATGAAAGGGCTTGTTAATAAATCATAGTTTTGAAAATGGGAAGGTTTTGCTATCTTTTGGGTCTTTACAGTAAAGAGAAAGTGGTCAGTCCTGTCTGTAAGCAGTAGTGGATTTAGGATATTGCTGCAGCGGGATAAACCACTTATTGTTTTAGCTTGGTGCCCAAGTGACAGTAGCACATGCTGTATGTAAACGTGAAAAACAGGCAGCAGTCATCCTTTTCTGATGCATCCTCACTACTTCCAGGAACCATCTGTTTTTGCTGCTGGCCAGCTCTTGAACTTGCAGGTCCACCTAGAACTTCTGTTTCCTTGTTAAACAGCAGAAAGTACTTGTAAAGCCTTTCAGTCTTCTGTCCTTCCCGTTTCAAGATTTTAAACTGGTACATTGTACTCTTTGGGTTATACTCTGCAGTTTTTTAAACTGTATTTAGAAAATGCTGCTTATTTTAGGAAGAAATGTCAACTTTAATCTTTACCAGTAGCAGTGCTTCTGCAGTTGTGATCATCCATCAGAGATGTGAGACTGTTTGGGAGAGCTGGTATCTTTTTTTAGATTGACCTGATGGATTTGGAAAACACAGACAAGGTTTCAGGCATATTGTGGGCATCTCTTCAGAGTAAAAAGAATATGCTTCAGACCCCATCCTTGTAGATCCACTGTGGAACAGAAGGCAAATTGCAAGACCCAAATGAAGACCAAGTCTTGCTCTGAAGCTGGACATCCCTCAGATTGGGTGTACAAACCCCCACATTCTTACTCTCTTTTGCTTCAAAAGAAGCAACTAGCAGCTGTGCTCCAAGATTGAGGAGGGGGGAGTGAAACTTACATAAATTTTATTCTGTGCAAGCTATTGTCAGCCAGTATTGAAGAAATTCTGGTGATACCATTGTAAGTTCGCAGAAGTAGATCAAGTCACATATGTACATGGTCCGCTTATTAGAGGGGACTGTTGGAGCTTTAATAATTCTTAAAGCATTTGAGGCCTAATACACTGCTTCATTGCTCCAGATGTGATGAACGCTGTTGACTTAGAGCAGAAATTGGTGATGTAATCTGGAGGCATTGCCTTTGTGCCGAATATGTAGATGTGGTGGTGAATCTCCTGTTAGCAATTCCAGTTTTCAGATGTTTTCTCATTTTATTTGGGAGTGGATCATGTGTGAAGGCTGAGAAAAAAAGAGTAGGAATGGCTTACATTTGTATTCAAACTGAATTCATGAACATTTATGCAAAATTCAATTTGCATAAGCAGGCTATGAATCCTGGCTGTTTTTTCTGGAGAGTGGTAGCTGTGGCCCTGCAAAACCAAGTCACCATTAAAAATCTTGATGTGCAAAAGATTCTTCTGTTGTTTCAGCTTTGCTGGGGTCAGGACAAATGCAGAATGGCCTGTCCTAAATAGTCCTGTCTTATTAATTTGCAACGCCACTCTTTCTCTGTACTCTCCAAGGAGCCACATTGTCATGAAAATTATAATTATTTGTATAGGAAATTTATTTTTTAAAAATTACTTCTGGAGCTCTAGGTTAGTATTTTTGGCTTTATTACCTAGAGTTTGAACTAGAGACTCTCTTAAGCCAGTATTTTTAATTCTCACCTGAGCACCTGACCTAACACTTTTCTCAGCAGCTGAGAACTGGAAAAAATCACCAGATATCATGACACTTGGTGCTGCTGTTCTAAGTGAAAATTGTGTTTCCTCAGGAAAGGCAGTTGACCTGTTATTTCTGCATACTGGTTTACTTTAGATCCAAAAAGAAATGCTTAAAATTCCTATGCAGAAGGAGAGTTTATTTCCATGACTACCATTAGGCTTATGTTTCCTTTGGTCCAAGGTGTGCGCAACACAGTCAAATGCAAGTAGGATGGTATAGTTACCAAAATAGATGTGTTAATTTCTCAATTAATTTTTTTTCTGTGCATTGTTTTTAAAGTAACAAGTATTGTAAGCAGCATGCTATTTTTAAAACAAGGACATTTTGTGCTGAAATTGGCTATTGCAACACTGGGTTAGAATTAGAATACAGAAAATTCAAAACCACAGTAACCCTAATTTTGCCATTCTTGCCATTTTAACTGCACAACAATAGTGCTGTGTTTGTATAGTATTTAAAAATATTTGTTAAGGGGAATGTAAAGAGCTACTGGCAGCCCTCTCTGTTAACTGTTTCTGCATGCTCTGCTAGTCTTCTCAGAAATGGGCTTATGAAAACTCAGGAGTGAGTCCAATGCCCAGAGCTCACACCTTCTTTTGCATTGCAAGCAAGGGAGCAGCCACCAGCCAGGGTGGGGGCAGACCTGCATGGTGGAGTGGGCAGTCCCTCTGGCTCATGATGGGCTAAAATGTCTGTTTGGCATCTCCTTTCCCAACTCACCCTGATAAGTGCAGACCTGGATTTGTAGCCTCTAAGGACTTACCCCAGCAAAAGAATAGTAATGTTCAGGATAATACAATCTGACCATGCAGATGAATTTTATAGGTTATAGTTCATGCCATGACCTTACAAGCACTGGTTTTGCCTGGCTTGGTCCTAACGTTCTGGCCAGCACTCTGGGAAATGGTTATGGGAGGCCAACACCACTCAGGGCTTCTACCTTCCAACCTGCCCCAGCTGTGAGCTGCCTGATTTTCCCTGTAAGAGCTTTGCACAGTTGGGACATTCTTATGTCCATCTTCAGATGGAAATTAGCTTTGGATTTAACATCACCAGTCAGACTGACCCAAATGTATTCATGTGGAAAAAATAATAATGGGAAAGCAGCTTGAGAAATGATTTCTGCTTTTTGCTGTTGCCTTGCATTTTGGTGTATGCTGTCTGTATTTTGAATGCAAGCTCATATGATGCATTGTAATGCGATAGCAATCCAGACTGCATAATCCTGGGAACCAGCAGCTTGAATCTTGCCTTTCCAAATTTTACTCTTCTAAAACTTGACTTCTTTGTTAAAAATGAACAGTTTCCAGGGGGCAAAAAGCCCCCAGAGAAGGACTGTGGGCATTTTATAATTTTAAGATGTCTTGTTGAATGAAAACAGTTGATTATTAGCTTGATGGGGCGACAATGAGTATATAGAATTTAAATATCTCACCACTCCCACAAAGGAAAAAAAATCCACCCTTCATTGTATCATGGGAAGATACATGGCCAGAAAAACTTTCCAACTCGTTAAACTTTTATACTTGCTTCATACAAGCTTAATGTAGGCTTTTTTCCATCCTGTGATGTTATTGGGCTGCTTCTGAACTGATCACAGTGGAGGAGGACACCATCAGCTTAGCAGTATTTCTTTCTTATAAGAGAAACCTGCCTTTCTTATAACAGAATAAGTTGAATTGCTTAATCTGAAGGATTAAAAAAAGACTTCCTTGTTTGTGTGTTTCAGGTTGTTTATTCTGCCAAGCCTGATAACGAAATCTGTCTGAATGTTTCCCCTGTAATCAGTTTAGTCAGCTTCTATGATTATGTAGCATATTTGGGCAAGGACAGAGAATAAAGGAAGAAAGTTTTAAAAAAACAGGAAAATACTATTGTGAGTATATCAGGCAAGTTATAAGCTGGGAAAGGGTAATTGGAGTCAAGCGTCATACCTGCTGCTACTTATCATGCTCTGTGGCAGATATTTTGGTGGGCTTTTCTTCCTCCTGTCGATTGTGTTTGACTTTTTAAAAGAGGAGTGTGGGAAAATACTGATTTAAGGGACCAGAATTTGGTTATATCACTTTTAAACTGCACATTTTGTAGAGATGAGTGGAAGTCAGGCCACTGTAGTTGACTTGAGGTCAGAAAGGAACAACAAAAAGTGATGTTTGGGCTCATTTTGAGCCCTGTGCTGTGTGGTACAGCTCCAGGCTCTCTCTTGTGCACTTGGAGAGACCATATCACATCTTGATGTGGGACAAGAGCTGGCAGGAAACATCAATGATTGCTTTGCTGTCTCTGGTATAATTTTAGCTTTCTGGCACCCTGATAGAGTTCTGTTGCTTATCCTGGTTGTGTCCTTCCCCTTGCTCTTCCTGCTTCTTCTTTATCATCCTCAGCCATGAGCCTGAGGAAAACCCGCCTCGCTGCACCTCGCCTGCAGGTCAGCTCATCCCTGTGACAGCACAGAAGGGGGTGTGGGTTTCAGCTGGTCACTATACCCATGAGTGAGGATGTAGCAAGTTCTAAATCGAGAATTGTTACTTCATATGTGTGCCTCTCCAAAGCAGTGGATTTAGACATTCCCTCACCATTAATTACATCCTCTCGTCTTTGAGCAGCGAGTAAACAGGCCAAGCTGGGCACGTCCTGCTGCAAGCAGCCCAATGCAGTTTCTCATTGGTTGGATGCTTTCAAGTACGTGGCTCCTCTCTTTTGAGAAGTGCATCCTGTGGGACTCTCCTCAGGATGGGGAGTGATTAGGCAGCTCAGGTCCCATCTCGGAGGTCATATGTGCAAGTGACACCAACCGGTTCGGTATTGCCAGAGTTGATCCCCATTAAATGCAGGGGCAGGTGCTTCAGAGGGAAGCCCAGATCACCCATAACCAATAACCATAGAGGTAATTCCTGGTGGCACTGGAATTGAGTGTTACCGTCATTTGCCTTGGTGCAATCTCTGACGATGATGCTGGGCGTCACAACCTCATTTCTGGAAGTTACAGAGCCCAGCCACCCTCATTTGTGAGTTGTTTTACATCTGAGCTTCCCAAACAGATGCAGTGCAAGACAGACAAAATTGGCAGTGGTGTCTGGCTCTGACAGCAGTTTGAGAATTTGCCTATTTGCCTTGTGGCAGCCCTTAATTCAGCATCCCCAAGCGTGGTGTCCCACAGAATGCTCAGTGATGCAGAGGTGAAAAGATTTCCAGGCGAGCTTCAAAGAGAAGGATGTGACTAACTGTCTCACAGGGAGCCAGGACGTGGACCCAGCCAGATGAGGCAGCTCACATGAAAGGGCTGCCAAAAGAAAGGGAGAGGATGGACGAAATTGTGACTGGAGAATGAGGAGGAACAGGCAATTGGGCAAGGTAGAGAAGAAAGTCTCCATGGGCTGTTTCCAGCAGCTGGGAGATGTCTGTTCTTCAGGGAAGAACCTGTGGGTAAAGCGCTGAACCTCAAACACGTTGGCTGTCATTCCTGGCACTGCCGCAAGCCTCCGCCGCCTGTCCTTGGACAAGTCACTCTCCCAGTGACTCAATATCCCAGCTGTAGCACAGGGTTTGCTGCTTACCTCATGGGGATGTTGTGAGGGTAGGCTCATGGATGCCATTGCAGTCTGATGTATTAAATGGGGGGGGTGGGGGAGGGGCGGAAAAAGGACAACAAAAAGTGACCACAAAGACAAACATGAAAAGGGATCGGTTCTTCTCTTGCTGCCTCTGAACATAATCATGTCCGTAATGATAATGTAAGGGTGACTTATTCGTCACTGACATATACTCCTTCAGTTCCACTGGTGGGAATGGCTTTTTGTTTTTCCTTTTTGTCCCCCCAGGCTTGCAAAGATGTAATTTTGTGTGTTTGTATAATATGTTAATGTTTTAAGCAATTTCTAGTAGAAAATTAGGAAAAATAACAAGCAATTAATCAAAGTCAGACTAAACCGAGATGTAATCAAGTAATACAAGAGTGGGACTAAAAGCAGAGTTTGCAAAGGGAGCCTCAAACAGAGAAAATGCAAATCCTAAGACCTAAAGAAGAAGGAATTCTGTTTTGTGTCTGTCTTAAACCCTAAGCCTGAGAGTGTATCTGAGAAGGTCTAAGACCAGAAACTAAAAGGGGTAACTCCTCAGCTCTTTCATTCTCAAATAAGCTTCTGCAAAGGAGAGGGAGGTCTGGTTGACTTTAATTCTCAAAAGAACTGTTATATTAATCATATTCACTCACAAGTTGGTCCAATGGCTAGTGCACAAACCCGGGAGCCAGAAAACAGCACGTTTTAGGGCACTCAGGGAATTGGTTGATCTGGTACTATCACTTGGTTCTGCCTGTGCCTGTGTGTACTAAAACAAAATGGAACTACTTGTCTCCTCTCTTGGAAGAGGGCGGTGAGACTTACAGAAATGCTGTAAAGAACATGGAGACCCACAGGTGGAAAATGCTGGGAGCAGTCACAAGCTTCTATTTTACACAGGAGCAAAATGCATGGTCATATATCACCTGTCAAAGCTGACTTTTCTTTAAAAAATAGGAAATCACAAAGGAATTGGCTAGAGAAGAGGAACATTCATCTTCACTTAGTACTGTATTTGAAAAGCTCTAATTGCATAAGTTTTCCTGGCACTTGCTGGGGCTATCTTTGGAGAAAAAACCCAAAATTCTTGGGTTTTTTTGAAGGAACAGGTGGCAGCATGTAGAAAGCTTTTGTTGTTAAATTTTAGTCATGGTTCCTTTTTTCCCTTTTCTTTCCTTTTCCCATCTGCAGTTGAGTACGACAAGGAGTTCACGCCTCACCAGCGGCACCACAAGGAATTCAAATTTAATTTGTCTCAGATTCCTGAGGGCGAGGCCGTCACAGCCGCTGAGTTTCGGATCTACAAGGACTGTGTCGTGGGAAGCTTTAAAAACCAAACCTTCCTTATCAGCATCTACCAAGTGCTGCAGGAACATCAGAACAGGTATGCAAGAGGGAGCTTGCTCTGTGCCACCAGCTGCTGTCCTGGAGAAGGCTGAGCTTGTGCATTTATGTTGATAGGACTGAAAATAAATACCAGGTTTGTTTGTGTTAACAAGGTTATGTTATTGCATGGTCCTTTTCTTATGGGAAATGGGTATGGCAGAGTGCAAATGAGGGTGTGACTTAGCTGCAAGCTTTGTCTTTAAATAGAGAAAGAATCTGCTGAGAAGTAGTAGATTTTTAAACCACTGCTGGTGTTGCTCTTGTGTACTGAAATTCACATATCCCCTTTCAACTTAATACTGCCAGCCTGTTTGAAAAATACTGGTAATTAGTTCAGACTTGATCTGCTCTCAGCTGGACTTGTATTAAAGTAAATAAAGCAGAAGGAAATTCGGCATGCTGACCACAGGTACAAAATCACTTCTGATCTTTCAGTGGCAATGACAGAGGAAAAGTGAGAGAGTCAGGGTAGAAACTGTGACACAAAAATCCAAACAAGTGTAAATGGAGTGATTAATTTAAAAGGAGTAATGTTTCAGATGGAGGAATCATGTAAGACTAAAAGATGGAAATACATGGTCAATTAAATGTCAGAGTAATGCTGTGGTACAAAAGTGTTTCATTACTTCTATCAAAACTTGTCAAGACTGTAACTGTTCCTCTGCTGCAGGCATTAAAATAAAAAAAAGAAATCTAAACCAGCAGTGTTTAAAAAAAGCTCCATTTCTTTCTCTGTGCAGGTTTCATGAGTGTTTTCCTTTCTGCTCTTTCTTTCTCCAGCCTTTCCACTGGTACCATTTGGAGGGATTGGCCTTTGATGATTAGCAGTTCTCAGGGCAACATCAAATAGGTTGTGGTTGTTCTGTGGGGAGTATGTCCTCTGGGGAAATGGAGAGAAATACTTGGATAAATAGGTGATGGGGAAGAAGGTGTGGGCTTTAGAAGATCAGTGTTCCCTTTGTGCTTCAACTTGCAAATTGCTGGAGTGTCTCCTGGGGTGATGTGCTTGCTGGTTAGGATGTTACATCAATGCCCACTTGAAGAGCTGATGAAAGTCCGGACAGCCATGCAGATTTTGTATGTGTTAGATATATTGTTCATTCAGAGCTACATTGCAGTAAAAATGGTGAGTGTTGGTCTGCTTCAGGTTCCACAAGTAGAGATCCCACCTCTGGAGCTGGAAGAAAACCTCTGCCAGTGTCTGTGGAAGAAATTGATAGGCTGCTCTGTGACAGTCACCAAAGCAGGGCACTAAGTAGAAGAACTGTCAACTTTTATGTGGATATAACATTTTTTCAGAGTAAACTGAGCAAGCAACTAATGCACTGCAGGAAAGAGAATAAAGTACAGGCTAAAGTACAGTATATGGCCCCTAGTGTACCCTGTTCCTAACAAATTTACAAACTCTCTGTGCTGAAGGTGGCTGGGTGCAACAATGACACTGGGACCTTGTATCTCTGTTTCACATACCCTGCCAGAAACATGCCAAAATGGGATTGTGTTGTGAAGCTGCGGCATGTGTCCTTTGTCATCTGCATGTCCTGGGCATCCCTGGGTGCTTGAGACCTCCCTACCGACAGAGCAGAGGCAGCAGCACCTGGGTGGGGATCACCAGGGTGGTCTCTGTCCAAGAGCTGGCAAGGATTTTGGTTCTTTCAATTCCCTTCCACCACGCTCCTTCTGCCGTTGCTGGCGGCGATGCTGAGGGGATCCCGCCGCTGGGACTGGGAATCGTAACGCGGCTTCCTCCAGGCCCAGACTGCCAGCAGTTCCCCGTCCCTCCTGACAGGGGCTAGGCGTGAACCGCTGACCCAGGGATGAGTGTCTGTAGTTCATTACTAACCTCTGACTCATCCAGTCCCTCAAGGCTCCCATTTTGTTTCTTTTTCTGCTTCATTTATTTACTTTTACTGGTAGGAAGGAGGGAGACGTTTGGCTAAAGCACCTTGTGCTTCAGATGAGTCTGTGGGACTTGTCACATCATCCTCACAGAGATGGGCAAGATGTGGCTCACCGATTCTTCTAGCTGTAAAAAGGACATACCCTTTTCCATTCTTTTTTCCTTTCAACTTAAAGGACTCTTTTATGTATGTGTAAAATATAAAATCACATTTGAAAATGTATGCTTCTCTACAAATACATGGATAGGCTTGTATTTTCTGTATGTATCTGTTTATAAAAGTACATATATACATTGACTGTCCCTTTTATATTAATAATATGCAGACATTAAAAGACAGTTAAGATAGTAGAAGCTGCATATTACATATTCAGTATTATATTCAGTTGAGGCCTGACTCCTTTGTCTACAGCTGTCATAGGTTCAAACATTCACTGTCACTGGTGACCTGAGTGGACTTTGGCCTGTAAACATTCTTGAAAACAAATACTGAAAAGTTGTATTTAGCTGTTCACTAATATCGCTGCATGGAGGAGAAAAATGCTTCAGATTATTCTGGTACGCCTTAAGAAACTATATTATTGGAGAAGTTATGGGTTTTGATCATCCATTAACTTCCTTGCTTTTACTGGGGGAAAATAAGTCCAAAATGTTTTTTCCTCCTCTTTTGTCTCAGAGGATTAATTTGGAATACAATGTTCTCTTTTCCAGTTCAGAGCACTGGAAGGTTAAATTATAAGGAAAAGAAAGCACTGGGTTTTGAAGGAACTTGCTAAATATTTGTAAGGCTTCAATTGAATTTTAGAAGACATCGTATGAGCCAGAAAACAACAGCTGCCTTTGACTTGAAAAAACAAAAACTACTAAAAAAAGTTGTGTCACACTTCCTTTAGACTAATGGTTTTGAATAGCAGCCTGATATTTCCTGACATTTTATGACATTTTATTGCATGAGGAGGAGTCCGTACAGATCTTGAAGTCTAGCTGGTGAACTAGCAATTGAGAGAGAGAGGAGTTGATGTCATGCCTTTTTTCATCTTTTTCTGCTGACAAATATTCCTTCTGGTCAGGAAAATTCATCTCTAAAGGCTGCAGAAGGTGCCTGTTAACATTTTCAGTCTTCAGAGAAAATTCAAAGACACCATTTTAATCTTCACTTTTATGAGGTTAACAGTTGTCCAAGGCAATTATTGGTAGCTACTAAAATGCTTTTGGGCACAAATAATTCTTAAGAGGGCAGCTGGCATGTATAGATTTAAATGAGGAGTCTATAAGGGAAAAGCAGCATGTACCTCTGGGGGAAAAGTATAAAGAAAAAGAATTCTGCCTGTTTCTCTCAAAGAAACAAGTTTGGCAGGGCAGGAGATAAGAGAAATCTTCAGTAAATACACATCTTCACCAAAGCTCAGAGCCTGGAAGTATCCCTTGGCTCCAATTAAGTGTAATGAAGTGGCTTAATTCAGTATTACTTGAGCAAAGGGGAAAAAAAAGCTCATCTGGACAGTAACAGCATGAGTGTGTGACTCCAGCCCAGATGTGCGCTGCTGCACGGATTCACAAGGCATTGCTGGCTGCTCCCTGATGGCTAAAAATGGAACCAAGCCTGAGGCTAAAATTTCTACCAGTTACTGAATTATCAAACTGACTTTTTGCCACTGTAGACAAGGCTAAAATCAGGAACTGTATGGGCCCATTTGAGACTGTATTCTAGGTACACATGTATGGAAAGAGAGTGTGAATGATCAGAGATCAATGCTGATTGAAATAGCATAAAACCTCTGGGCAGAAATTTGACCTTGTCCCATCAGAAATATGAAAAATGTACTTGGGGGGGCTCCAGGCAGTGAAACTCACATTGAGGACAGTGTGGTCTACATACATTCTCTCTTAAAAAATAAAACATTTTTAATACTGACTCGCTTGTGTCGGTAATATTTTCATGTCCCCATTCCTTCCACCCTTTCATAAGGTAAGAAAAATAGTGCCTAGAAACCAAGCTTTTGTTTTTTGACCAACCCGTGGTTAATGGCCGCGTTTTGTCATAACACAAACTGCTGGAGCTGTCAGTGGGATGCTGTGAGGAGATTAATGAAATCCTCAGGATGGATGGGTCAAGCTTGTGGCCAGCCATCAGCAGGATGCATTTCAGATTGTGCGGAGAAGAGGCTTCACCAGGCAGGGCTGAGGTGACATCTGGTTTGCTTTGAGGGGGATGACTCTGGGTTTTGAAACAGCCTGTGGGCTGTACGTGCTGATGCTGGCAGAGGGAATGGGTGATACATCTGCCGGATGTTGCTGCCCTTCAGCTTCTGACCCCCCAGAGTTTTAAGAGACTGGGCTGTTCGAACATTAGGATGGGATCTTTTTCTTCTTTTTTTTTTTTTTTTTCCCCCCTCTCCTTTGGAATATGCAGAAAAGAGGGACCAGTTTAGGAAGGCAAGTGGTGTCAGCTTCCAGGTGCTTGTCCCACCTTGGCTGAGTCTGATGGACTGTTTAATTTCAGTAGGCAGGAGCCACACAGGCTCAACTCTTCTCCCTTGTGTGGTACCAATGCATAGCTAAACCTGGCACCTGGGCTTGAGCCTAAAGTGCAGCATTGATTCTGTGGAAGAACCAGCAAAGCCCTCTGTGATTTCTGGTACCTCTTGGGAGTGGACTGCCATGTAAACAAGACCTTTAAAAGAGAAGGGAAGAAATGAGTTTGTCCCTGAAAACAGATCATTATTTAAACAGTTTCTTGAAACTTCCATGCCCTCACCCAGAGAGGTGTCAGGTCAGGACTAGGGAAGGCAGTTTATGGTTGATCAAAGATGTTAGTCCTTGGTTTGGATCATCAGTATGTTTTCAAGTGTAAATATCCTGCTAATGCAGACCTCAAAACACTCCCACACTGTCCAAACAACTGATCTATGAAAACCACAGTGGCCTGTGTTAGTGATCAAAGGAAGATACGGTACGTTAATGGTCATTTTATTAAACAGTTTCGTTTGCACCCAGAATGAAATATGGGGACTTGATGGTCAGGAAGATTCCTCCTACATGAAAAGACACGTGTGGATATAAGTGTGCCCTGCAGAGCAACTGCCTGGGGACCATGTTCCTGTTCTACTGAACACAATTCCTTAAGGGTTAAGGCGCTTGTTGGTTTTAGCTGCCAGTTATAGTGGTAATAAAGTCTTCCTCTTTGCAACAGGATATTTATACAAATGTGATCCGAGCTTCTAATCTAAAGGGCAAATTGATTCAACGGCAGTGTTTATAGCTTAGAAAATAAATAACCCTCCTCAACTGGGTTTTGGAATGGGTTGTGTAATGCAAATGACAAAGCTAGCATCAATCTGTTTCAAGTTGGGGTCAGATTTGTATATAGTGTGCATATATTTGTATATGATAGAGCTGGTTCCATGATGCTATAGAGAAGCATCTGTCTGCATCTCAGTTCAGCTCCCACTGTGGGTATGTGATTTGTTGTGTTTTAGGCTGGTTGGTTTAGAGTAGTTTGAAAGTCAGAGTTTTTCTGGATGAAACTTACTAGCTCCATAACCAGCTGGCATTTTCTATCTAAACTGAAGAATGCCATATCAGTGCCTAATTTCTTTACTTAATGGACAATGATAAATACTACCCCTTTGTCCTCTTCCCCATTTTCATGCCTCAAACTTTTATTTAAACTCTGAAGTGTAGTACTATAGCCATCACTACAGCTAGAATACCCCTTTTTCTTACAGAGTTGTAATTTAAAAAGAACAAAGGTAAATACATTTCTTATCCCTGTGAGTTGGGAATATTTTTTCTTTTTTCTTTTTTTTTTTTTTAACAGTTCCAGTTGGTAAAATATTAATTCCTCAGATCTGTAAAGCTCAAGACCTTAAGCTCAATGGGGTGTGACACCTTTGCACCCAAATATCTGTGTTGACTTTGCTGGGGATTATCATGGACCTGTAGGTTGAACTTCCCATAGTCTTGGTGTCTTCCAGCTCTAGGCTTTACTCTTTACCAGAGACAGCTCTGAAACCTGAGTTTCACCCTGCTGCTCTCCACTGAGTCTGGAAGAATTAACCCTCTGTCCTTGGAGACTTTGCTGCCAGGGGTGATGCACACAGTGATACAGGACAGCCTTTTCGGCACAGGAGTACTCGTTATACGGAGAAGTGGAGGCACAACCTGAGCTTATCCATTCCTTCTTGTGCTTTTGCATCCAGATGGCTTTCCCCTCCCTATGCTGAATTGCAGACCTCCTCCAGAGTGTCCCAACATCTCCATTCCATGCTTTTTTCCTCTGTTGGCTGTCAATCCTTGCAAATCAGTGTCCAGCTGCTGGTCTTTTATTCCACTTTGGAAGCAACTTCATTTGTAGGTTGACATTTCTTCATATTTCCTTCCTTGTTTCTAAGAAACTTTTACAGGCTGTGTACATCTCTCCTGGCCTTCTGGCCCACAGATAGCATTGCTTCTTCAGGACAGTTAAACTGAACCTCACTTCTCATGAAACAATAGAGACTGCATTTGCTTTCCATGGCAGCTCACTCTAGGTGCTGGCATTCCCCTGCCTGAGGCTCTCTATACAGGGGAGCACTGACAGATTAAATGTTCTATGATGCTGTTAAATCTTTGCAGTACTGGTAATTTAGATACACTAAGTTGTTAAGGTTTTGTATTGCATCTCTTGGCAGTACCTTGTGCCATGGGAGCTCCACATAAGGTCCACTCTATAAGTAATAAACACTTTTAAATTTGAAGTAGTGCTTACATCTGCTGCAAGATGGGAGATCTACAGGTCTGAAAAGACTGCAGTTTCAAAGTTTTATCTATGTGGAGCTCCATCCAACTCTGTAAGACCGAGTCAGTTGTAGGTAAGAGTTATTGGCCCATTGAAAGTGGATAAGAGTAAATAATCTTGCTAGTTTGCTACACACAGGATAATTTTACAGAAAGTTGATGTCAGTGCAAACTAAAGACTCTGGTCCTGAGGTATGCAGAAGAGTATTTAGAAAGTGTATTAATTAAAATGTAGATTCCACACACTTCTGTGCAAAATTCCCTTTTGAGAAACTGCTGCTAGGCAGTCTAGACTATTATGTCAACTTGTCTTTGAAGAAAAGTAAACAAAAAGGTTGAGCTGAGGAAAGTTTTAGAGACTTATAGTAATTAATGCTTTGGTAAATGGCTGTTGATGCGTAACAATCCTTTAAACACCTAGGTAATTGCAAGCTTTGAAGTTGTGCCAAAAATGTTGTTCCAAGACATGTAATTAAAATACGAGACCTTTAACTTGGTCATTTCGAAGGTGAGATTTCTGTTTGTTCTCACTGTCTCCCTGGTAAAACTTCTGCCTGCTCAGGGAAAGAAGACCAGAGAGGGTGGGAAAGTAAAAAAAAACAAACTAGTTCAACAGATGCTTCTTTAAATTTAGCTTTTTATAGCTTTAGTGTTTTTCCTGTAGCAAAGTTCCATGTTGTAATGTGTATCCAGAACAGAGAAATTATTTTAATGTGAACATTTCACTAAGTATAGTAACTAAGAGAAACCACTTGACCTGGTTACTAATTTGACTGAATTCTAATTTAATTAGTGTTCAATAAAGAGAATTAGCACCCAGAGATGTTTTGTTGAAAGGTTTACACAGAGGTTTCAGTTAACAAAATATTTATCTTAGAGGGGGAAAAGCACTGAAGTTAAATGCAAGCTATTACTCCTATAAATGCCCTGAGTACATGGTTGGGATGCCGGCATTAAGAATAGTAGCTATATTTGATATTTATATCTGACAAATCTGCTCTCTGAGGACACTGGAGCTAAATCCTGCCTTCTGAATTACACAGGCCATATTTCCTCCAGTAAACTGTGTACTCCTTTCTGTTTATTGCAGCCACTTGTGATTGCTCTGTTGACTTTTGCTTCTCTGTCCTTCTGCAAAGTCTTCTGAAGGCCATGGAAACACTCCCATTTATTTCTTGAGACTTGAGCCATACTTCAGGGCCTTGATCCAGAACAAAGAGCTCCTCTTTCGAGTTGGGAGTCTTTGATTTGCATCTTCCTCTTTAATATCCTCTCTTGTATCAGGAAGGTTGTTTCAGCTCATCACCTCAGTTTCTCCCATTCACTTGCTTCCCTTTAATAATATAAGGTTAATACATATTATGCCTGCAGCAGCCTTACTATGGCAATCAGTGACTGAACTCATCCAGATGGTCAAGCACACTGAAAATAAAGATGAGACTTTTGGGCACCTTAGTGACAATGAGGTGGCTGTAGCTGTGTGAAACCCCAGAGGTAGGTTTAGACAGAAAGTATGTTAAGAAGCTGCCTGTTTTGGTAATGAAATTTATCTTTTGTACACTGAATTTTAAAGTCCTGTGGAGGTGCCAGAGGTCATGTGATATCCTTGACATCTGAGGTTGCTTGAGCATGAAACCTTTGGACTGACTCTTTCTTCAGCCTATGCTGAGAGCAGATGCTCCTTCCTCTCCTCAGTGATGCTGGATTAAATATTTCTTCCAGCCTTTCTTTTTCTAGTTTTTCCTGTTCCTCACCCTCCCTTCCTGTTTCCCTCAGGTTCCATCTTGCCTCTCTTGTTGTGAAATGCTGAAGCTTTCAGACACCCTTCCATGAATGTGACCACATTCACAGTTGCTGCTTCCTCTCTGCCACTGCCTGCCTCACTGCACAGGATCAATGTCATCACTTAATTACTAGAAATTCAATACTTTGTTTTGTGTGACTTGCTCATTTGTCACCTTCTTGTCCACTGTTAGATTTTAGTTTGACTGTGGGCCTGCATGTACGTACATGTAGTGCTCTGCAGCATGGTGTCTGACTGCTTGCTAAACTATTTCTCTTTTGGACATGACTATAAGGCCTCATTCTTGTTGTGCAGATGAAAAACTTTGCAATCCCTTTTTCTCCGCAGACTTTTTATCCAAGGTCTCTCCATCTAGTCCTTGTATGTCTCTGTGTCCTCCACGACTGCAAAAAACCCTCCATCCTTCCCTGTCTAATGAGATATTCTTTCCCTTTGACCAGGGGCTGAGATGAGATATTCTTTCTTTTGACCTTCCTTCCTATTTCCCTTTGACCAGGGCTAGTCTGGGAGATTTCCCAGTTTCCATTTCAAGATCAGACATAGTATGCCTTTTTTTGTGGGAGTAGCAGGGGTCTCTCTTAGCCATGTGGCTGTAGGAAAGAGCAGATTCCCCTCAGGTGATTCATGGTATTTGGTTTACCAAGGGGGAAAGGAGGGGAGAGTATATTCCCTGCATATAAAAAGTCCAGAGGATTTTGTTGCACAGCTCTGAATCTCTGTTGAGCCTTTGTGGGCAGCAATGTTCAAATACTTACTGCTTGGCCAAATTTGAGGTGATTTTCTTGAGGAGAGAGGGACAAAATTTCTATTCTGAAAAAAATAAAGGAGTGGTTGAAGACACAGAGTTAAATAGTAGAGAAGTTTTTTAATGTGAGTAAATTCTTTCTTTTTTTTCCCCCTTCCTCCCTAATTTTGTCTTTGGAAATAGGTGAATGAATATTTTTTTAAAACCTTCATGCCAAAATGGGAACTAGTAATCATATGCAATTCTGCTCAGTCTGCTGAGGCTTGGGCAACAAATGTTGATTGAAAAGAGGCTTAACGAAAAGGTGTTCAGATGTGTTGCCTACATATCCACTATGGCCTAAAATACTTGTGGGGGTGAACGTTCAGTGTTGGCCTCATCCAATCGAACAATGCAAAAGTCAGTTGAATAGCAGAGCTGATTGAAAACCAGTCCTGTATGACACTGTGCAGAGAGTTGACTGGACTGGAAAGCCCAATTGTCCATTTTTCTTCATTTCACAAAGGAATCAAAATCTTTCCAAAACGAGAGTGACAAGCTGGGATAAAGTGGATCATTCTTGTTTGGTAGAATTGTTCTTTGGTCAAGGAGTTTTCTTACTACATTTGTGGAGGACACTAAAATGGGGGACCTCCATTGGAAGGCAAGTTTGTATTTTAAGTAATCTGATAATTGTGGAGGTTCAGTCTGGGGTGGGGTGGGGTGGGGGAAAATTTGATTTGGTGGAAAGGACAATTGCATTTGGATATGAAAAATCATTGAGGTAGATACACCCTAGGGAATGACTGTGTCCTTTGCAGTTCAGCAGCATGAATCTAAGGATTATAGGAGATCACAAGGTAAACATGAGTTAACAGTGTGAGTTTTGTGAAGAAGCCAAAATCATATTCTGAGGTGTACGAGTAGAGGCACAGTCTGTGAGATGCATCAAGATTATCCTTCCACTGTACTCAGCATCAGTGAGGTCTTGATCTGAGCTGGGTCAATAAAAAGCAACGAGAGTAGTCAAAGTCTATAAAACAGGGCTTGTAAGGAGAAACTGAAGATATTGTTGTAATAAGGGGATATTGTTGTGACATTTAAATTACATAATATAGGAGAAAAAGAAGGTCACATGAAATCCATTCAATTTCCTGAAAAGATGAGAGAGTTCCTCATCTGGAACGAGGCTGGAGATCTACGAGATCAGGTCAGGCAAACAACTCTCAGGAGTGACATGGATGTAGGTGATCCTGCCTGGAGTTCAGGGGAATGGGCTGCATGATGCCATGTGAACCATTTTGGCTTTACAGCTCTCTGATGTCCAAGTGCCTTCCCAAAGGTCAAGACTGGGAAGGCAATATAAACTGTCAGCCTCCTCTTCATGTTTTTTTAGACCTGACTACCCCTACGTGTGTGTTTCAGTGTTCAGGAGGGATTACAGAGTTCCTTGCACAGAGGAGTTAGAGAGTACAGAGATCGGAAAGCAACTGGTATGAGGGCAAGGTCAGAACAGGTGCTAGGAAAACCCCTTTTCAGATATAGTTGACTTCAAGCATTGGAGAGGTCCAATGTTTAAGTCATATTCAGAGGTGGGAATGATCTAGAAGTTCATTCCTCTCTTAAAACTGTAGAGGGAAAGAGTGGTCACAGCTGCAGCTGCAGTTTGCAGTTGCCTTTAAGCAACACTTCAGTTTATATACCCTGCCTGGGAAAGCCCAAATCTCTCAACCTTAAGGTTTCCAAAACATGTAGCAGCTGGCCAGCCTTAGCTGCTTGCTGCTGTTGGAGGTGAAGGTCAGAGTTGATTCTGAGCCCTCTTTCCACTGGAGGAATGGTGGCAAAGACTCCTGTGGGAAAGACTGCTGAGTCAACCACAGAGTGTGCAGCTACCAGTGAGGTGGAGGAAAGCCTCCATGCTGTAAAAATAGCTGAACTAGAAGCTCTAATACACTTAAGTGCTTATTTTTCCATGTGTGATCTCATGTAAACCAAGCTGCTGGGCAGTATGACATAGCAGTTGGCCAAAAATAAAACGTAACTTAATCAAATTTTTTTTTTCTGAACTTAACCTTTGATGGGTAGGAGAGACAGGTACCCTGTTTCCTCATTTACATTGTTAGAAAAAAATCCAGGGGGGAAAAGAAATGAAGATTGAATTGACGGCTGGTATCCATTTTGTGGTGATGGCCACAGGTAAAGGGTAGGAATTGTAGCTTTCTTGCGCAGGAAAGTTACATCTCTAATATAATGAGAAAATGTACACGGGATTTCTCTGGGTGCTTCTGCATCTGGTTTTGTTGAATAGAGTTTGGGTAAGTACTTGATGCTGCAAAAAAGTTATAGACTTAAAAACATTTGCAGCTGAAGCCCATGAAGGTGCTGCAGCACCAGCAGCCTTGGAACAAGGCATGCAATCCTTGTTGGTAAGCCTCAGAAAAGTGTCTGTAGAGGCCTTTAGAGGTTCATTTTCCTTCACTGTTTGATGCTTGGCCAATTGTTTATTTGATTCTTTATTTTGGTCAATTGAGTTAGGCCGGTGCTTGTGTATGGTGAGCTTAAACCATGAAACCCCTGTGGCAAAAGCCATTGAATGCCTGGGCATGCCGGTAGTTCCACTGTCTATGAACGTAATGAATATATGAATGAAGTAATGTCAGGGCTAACATTACACTCGTCAAGAAGAAGAGTGCCTTACTAATCCCTTGCTGGTAGAGAAATAGAGAGCCCTGAGGAGTAGGATTGCTTTCCTCCATCTTAGAAAATGGTGAAAACCTTTATAATCCTGAATTTCATGTGTGGAAGTACAAGCATCTCATGGCAAAACTCTGGATACAAATAGGCAGATTTGGGACATTGTTTCATTTTGTTTTAGACGTTAACATAATTGATAACTATTTCTGATTTTGTTTCTGTAACAGCAAAAGCCAGGAGAGAGAATCCCCAACATCACAAACTTGTCATTACCCTTCTCCTCTACAGGGCCTCTGACCTGTTTCTGCTGGACACACGGGCGGTGTGGGCATCGGAGGAGGGCTGGCTAGAGTTCGATGTCACTGCCACCAGTAACATGTGGGTGATGAATCCCCAGCACAATATGGGACTGCAGCTGAGTGTGGTGACCCGGGATGGTAGGTTATGGGCCAGGTAACATGAGTCACCCCCTCAAGTCTCTCGGATGATGTCTGGAAGTGGTGCTAATAGAACTTGGCTGGGGTGTGGCAGGGTGAGCACCCTGCCTTTGTAAGGCAGCTGTAGCAAACACCACGAGCAAGATGTGTGAGGGCACAGGTGGTGGTCTCAGATCCTGGTTGTCCCGTCATGGACATGTCTTTCCCCATAAGTGAGGTCAGGTGTCTCTAGACAGTTCCAGGACCAGCTGGTGGAGGTGGGTTTGGGTAGGGCCCCAGTTTCTGGGTTGGAGGTACAAGGGGGCATGGAGCTGGGTTGCCATGTGGGGTGAAGTTTACAGATGAGGGGAAGATAAGAGGCAGATGTATGGGTATGTACCTCCCCATGTGAGTTTATGGCAGCCCTTCTGGCTGCTGTGGCTGCTGCTAATGCTCAGATCTCATCAAAGCTGACGTGGGAGCACTGCTGGAGAAACGATGTGGTCGCTGTGTGCAATGACAGCATGTCACAGCCTACAGAAACTTTGAAAGGTGGAAAAGAAGAGACTGCAAAAGAGCACGAACTTGGTGTTGGAAGATAAGCAGTGGAGAGGATGTAGATGAGCAGAAGGTGACCAAAAGGTGACAGTGACATCTGTCTATTATAGGAACCAGTCTCCAACCTTGTTTTCTTTCTGCTGCTTCATGTTGGAGTTTGGTACACCTGTGATGTCAAGTAAGACTAGAGAGGCTGTCTACTTCTCCCTGAGGAAATGTTAGTGCCAGCCTCTATCTCCCCAGCTGGGCTGAGAGCCCATCGCTGTGCTCGTGACAAAAGCACACCATCTCTTTGCCTTCTGCTGTCCCTAGAGGTCTCCTAATCTGATGTCTGCTTCTTGGGTTTCACAGGCAGCAGAACTGGTTTCATGGTACATCTGAGTTTAGTGTTTTACATATCTATGTATATCACTTTAATGCCAAACTGGGAGTAGAGATGCCAAAGGGGAAACAAGGAACCAGGTGCTTGACCTGTGAAGCAGCAGTGAAGTCTTGTCCAGTATGGATGAAGTGCTGTCATAAAAATATCCATAGGTAGCGGTGGCAGGAGAGGAAGGTTTGGTGTTTAAAGAAGAGTATGAGCGAGAGGAGACACTGCTTATGGGGATACCAGGTTGCTGAAAGGAGCAATCCAACTGCACCATTTCTCTAACGACACTCCCTTTTCTGTTTGGCTTGAAGGTTTCAGCGTAAACCCTAGAGAAGCAGGCCTGGTAGGGCGAGATGGCCCTTACGACAAGCAGCCTTTCATGGTGGCCTTCTTCAAAGTGAGCGAAGTTCACCTCCGCACCACTAGGTCAGCGACCAGCAGGCGCAGGCAGCAGAGTCGAAACCGCTCCACCCAGACTCAGGATGTTTCCAGGGTGTCCAGTGTCACAGGTAATCATGGAACACAAGCTGGGATGACTTCTTGTAATGGCTCTGGTCACTTTGGAGTGCAGAAGCAAGAAGGGGGTCTAAGTCTTGTCTGTTTTCCAGCACCACAGTGCTACAATCCCTTCGTTCATTGCGTACCTTCTTTCCTCTCAAACATTTCAGCCTGTTCCAAGTTGCTTGATTAATTTGCTTATGCTGCCCCCTTCATTTCCAATAGGATTCCTGCTTTTCCCATGTCTAGAAATGACTATGGCCCAATGAAGAGATGCAGCTGTATTTTTTTAGTCTATGTCCAAACACAGCAGAGGGAGACAAGCCAGCATTGCTGACACTTAGCTGGTGTGAATCTGCAGGGTGTCCCCTGCTCTTGCATTCTTGGGTTGTGGGTGAGCCACGCTGCACCCAAGGTGGCTCCATGCTGCAGGAAGCAGAGCCAGGTTGGGAGTCCTTCCAGGGCTGGTAGCCAGGGTTTTTGCATGGCTGTGTGTTGTCTCAGCTCAATTGCTCCAGCCCATTGTGGTGATGGACTTACCCTCTGGGCTAGCATGTGCCAGCAGCAGTTGGCCACTGGTGTCTTTGTGGTGCACACTGCGACATGGCTGTGGATTCCTATGCCATGCCATGCAAGTGCCAGACTCGGCTGGGTGTGAGATGTCCCTTTGTGGATTTTAAGGGCAGCAGGAACAACTCAGTTCTGCAGTCTGACCTCTCCAGGGGATGCTGGCCAGTGCCAGTGTAGCATTTCTGGAGGAGTTATCATCTAATCTGCCATGACAGCACCTTCTCTGGGTCTAAGTTGCTGAGACTTGCTTTGGACCCAGTCTCCTTCAGGTTTCCATGCTGCAGTTTTAAAGCTGGGCATCATAGCTGCTTGCTGAGTTACTTTCCCACATGATGAGCTTGTCAAGGGCACAGGTAGTTTATTCAGCTGAGTGTTGTAAGCCCAGCTGTTATGCAGACAGTTCTCCCACTTAGGTAGGCTCAGCTCCTGTGCTCCCTTCACAAGAGCCAATTTTTTAATGCATTCATAGTGCTTTGGGAAAGTTACTTGCTGCATCGCTGTTTTGTGGTGCTAGTGGCACTTGGAGTCAGGATAAGCTCCAGCTTTCTCTCCCTGGCTCTGCAAACTTCACAGTGCTGAAACAAAATTTTCACACTATTAAACCAGGTGATGTGACTCAAAGCCCCAGAGGGAGCAGATATGTTGGGCAAAAAGGGCCATTTGTACTTTGCTACTTTCTTGACTACACCACACATCAGGTCATAAAATTCTAAAATGACAAAAAGGGAAAAAATAGCTGGCATTCTGTGGTCTCAAGGGATTTTTTTGGGCCAACTTTGATTTAAAACCTGGAATTTGGCAGTGCAGTAGTCAACAAGGTATAGTTGAGACTGTGGATTTAAGGCAGGGGAAAGGAGGGGAATTTAAAGTTAAGATATATGTTTGGTTGGTTTCTGTGTTTAGAAAAGAGAGACTACATCATCTTGTTTTCCTTTCAAAGTGTGACACTCTCAGACTCTGTTCTCTTTACGAAGTGGTTGATTTAACAGCCCAAGAGGCACCAATGACCAAAAAGTGTTTTTAACATTAGAGATCACAGGGCTTTTTTCTTTTCTTTTTAACTTGTGAAGATAAAAAAATCCTGATGCATGGTGGGGCTGAGGAAGCGTTTGCCCCAGGACGAAGCAGAAGACAAGTCCAGGGATTATCCTGAAGGCTGCCTAGCTCTTCTGAGGGTGCTCTGATGCATCTGGACCCAAAGTGGGTGCAGAACTGATATGCTGCAGTTCCCTTCTGTGCATCTCCTCACCTGCACATCTTCTTCTTGTTGTATGTCACATCTTGTAAAATTTTTAGTCTGTATTCTTCCCCAAGCTGGGATTGCTCTTGTCTACCAGGACTTGAGAGCAGTTTCTCTCCTGCAGAGCAAGGCAGTTTTTGGTTCTGATGGATTTTTTTGTAGATTGAAAATTCCTTCCTCTATGTTAATCAATACACAGAGTTTTCTTTTTTCAATCCAAAAAGGAACCCTTTCCCAAAAGATGCTGTGAGTTGTTTTGGGGCAGTATGTTTTAAAAAGGCCCATTTACTGTCTAGATATGGCAAGTATTTCAATCAGTTTGGAGTGCATAAAGTGTGCTGCTGGGCTGGTACTGGACCTGGGGAGGCAGGGAGTTAGGTGAGAGCATGCCGCTGTGTGTGGGAAAGGGACCCCACTGTTCTCCCTTTGATGTGCAGTTGTCCTGCAGTCAGTACAAAGAGCTCAGATGCTGAGACTGTGGCTGTGGCACAAGGTTCTTAATGGTCTGTATTTTTTTGCCAAGAATGCTTATTTCCTTGTATTATAAACATGTAGTTATGACTGGCTTATATAAAGCAGAACTGAGCAACCCCCATGGTTATAAACTGCTTTGACATAGAGTCCTGCGTCAATGCATTCCTGGAGCCTCAGTTCTTCCACAGGAAGAGGATGAGCAGGAAGAAAAGGGGGTATTTTCATCTTTTGAGGCAGAAAGTCATATGCCAGGTCTGGCTCAGGACATGGAGGAACACGTGGGTGGGAGGAGCGCGCAGGTGTTTCTCTGCTGTTGTCTGCAGGGACTGGAGACCCTTGCTCAGCTGAATCTTGCAGTGGGTTGAAGTTGTGCTCTCAGACTCATGCTGACCCTCCAGTTAACCAAAGAGATGGGACTATCCAGCATAACAGGCAGTGACCCTCTGCCCTTCAGCCAAATCCATGATTTATGGTTTTTGCACAGGGCTATCTCCTTGTGCAGTGGCGATAATCCTTCTCTTCTGCAAGGCAGCCTCCGAGCACATCTCTTCCTGTCAGCCGCTCCTCATGGAGAGAGTTTAAATGCCTGACTTTGGGCTGCGCGTGCTGCTCTAAGTGAAACTCAAGCCAAGTCCCTTTTCAGGTCCTTCTCTTTAGCCATCCTAGCGCCCCCAGGATGGTGTGAGGTGCTCCATGAAAAATGGAGAGGCCCTTCAAGTGGTCTTTCCTTCCAGCAGACATGCACGACACCAGAAGATTTCCCTGTGTGTACGGGAACCAGATATTGCAAAGGGCAGCATGCACAAACACTGAAGGCAAATAAGGCCAAATGCTTTTGTGATGGCAAGGGCTTTGTTAATAAACTCTGTTATCTAGCAGCCAATCTTCCCCTCAGTATAGTTTTCCCTTGAGTACAGTGTTTGGATGCAGACTGGAGCAGCATGGCCAGCATTTCTGTATGTGCCTTCACATGCGGGTTCATGTCAGCCCAACATCTCCCCTTCTTCCCACCCAGGCAGATCACTTTCATGTGAAGTGGGCTGTTATTAACTGTGTGATCAGTTTACACCAGCTTTATCCGGACAAATCACCAAAGTCAAACACCAAGAAGAAGGGACTGGCCTTGGAGACCTCTGTCAAAGCTATTTTGAATCACAGAAGCAATTAATTACTGTGTGGAATCTGGTAAACTGGCACCTTGGGAGCAACGAGGGTGTTCTCAGATGGATCGACCTCAGTAAATATTTATATGTTCTTTGCCAGCACTTAACGTGGGAGAGGTTATAGGAAATCTAAGGTGGGTGCATAAGTATCTGTAGGAGGAAGACCATTAGGGTCAGGCTGTTCTCTTGCCCTTTTCAGCAATGCACATGCCAGTGTCCAGCCTTAAGAGAAACATCTGTGCTTGCAGAAAGTCAGACTTGGGTCCTGGTAAAGGCAGACAACATTCGGTGCAAACACACCACAGACAAGCCATCTTAGCTGTGCTATTTTAACTGTGCTGCTCTGGGAGTTATTTTTAAGTGCAGAACTAGAGGTTTGAGCTTTTTTTAAATCTCTGTTTTAGACAAAATTGTTTGCAGTATGATTAAATGCAGTGTCTTGTAAGTGCCAAGTAAGTGTTTCTGAATTGGTATGTTCAGGGGAAAAAATAGAGACAATTTTGCTAAACCCACAATGAGCATAGAGGGGCTCCCAAAGCAGCTCCCTAAACTCTCAGAGATGTTGAAGGCCTCTGGTGAACAATCCTTACAAACTGTGCCACGGCAGTGTAGGCCAGCCCATGGCAGTTGTTTGTAGCATCTCCCCTCTGCAGGCTGCCTGCTCTTGGCCCTCCTGGCTCCCTGCTGCAAGGCTGGCGGGAAGGAACACAAACTGTTGCCCCTTGGCAGTTGGATCTTGCACTGCAGACCACCTCGAGTGGCAATTTGGGCTAAAATAGCTGAGCATGCTGGCCTGGGGTGGCTGATGCTGCTTTCCAGGCTTTGGAGAAAATGTATTGTGGAAGCCAACTTCAGTAGCTCAGTGAACTTTAGCTCACTGCCAAAACCCCGTGACTCTGAGTATTCCTCTTCTTCTCAGGCCCAGAACTGGATGTATGTCCAATGTATGTGGCTCTAGGGCATATGTCAAGCCCCTAACTGTAGGGAATGGGTCATGATTATGTGCATCTGTATTGCTGCATCTTTTTCCGCAATTCAGAAAGCCACTGCTAAGGGTTGCTTAAAGATTTGTGACTTCCCTAAAGTTGGGCTAAAATGGCTTCCATCAAGTAGACATGGTAGGCAAACACATAACAAGAAAAGAGGTCAGGGGATCTTGGGGTGAAGGTTAAACAGGGAAGAGTACAAACCCAGAGAGAGGGGATGTTTAGTGTGTTGACATTTAGGAAAGCAAAGGCTGAGGCTCGGCAAGTGAGGAGATAGAGCTGTCTGCATCTGCCTTGGATGGAGAGCAGTCAGTGCTCCATGCAGAGTGTGACTCAGGTGACTCTGAGCAGTGAGCCGAGGCGAGTTTTTGGGGGTAGTGTGAGAGAGGACACGTTCATAACATGTTCTGCTTGGTGTAACTTGTTAAGCAGCTCTTTTTTTCCGTCCCTGTGTTTTCTTAAACTTGTGATTGCTTGCAGTCTTCCTTCCCACTCCTGTTTTCTCTGCCTCCCTTGCCTTCTCCCCTTTCCTGTAGCAGGTTTGGGTAAATTGTAGCTGGATTTGGAACGTAGCATCATTTTACCCACTCAGTTGTGAATAGATCAATGCTACTGTCAAATATAGATGGTTTTCCTCTAAACAAACTACATTTCCCATTGAAGAACAATGAAGTTGTGTTTTCAGGTACTTTAATGAAAGTCTTTGATCACTAAAACTATCTTCTCATTTTTCTTCCCTCATTATGACCAAATCATTTCAAAACATCTCATGCTAGAAATTTGCTCCTGGGCTGAGCCAGGGACTGGAAAGCTTCATCTGAAATAAACCACCACACCCAGGTTTCTACTGGGTATGTCTGGTTTGAAAATGGAAAGCTTGAATAGAGAGACTCGCCTCCGTTCTTGCTACCGCGTGCTCCTGGAAGAGTGAATGTTTATGCTGCAGCAGGCTGTTAACCAGCTCTGCTCACCTGATTAAATCTGTGATTGAAGCGAAGCTATTGAAAGTCTGAAATGCAATCCTTAGAGCTTAAAACCCAACTGCTTCTAAAAACAACTCTCTAATCTTTGGTGGTTGGGAAGCTGGGTTTGAGGTGTAGGGTTTTTTTCAGCCCTTGGTGTTAACTGTACCCAGCTGTACTGCTGTGCTGCCCTTAATGTCAGTTGGATGTGCTTTTAGTATTATAGTTTTTCTTTTGAATAAATATTTGCATTTGTAGTTCCCAAACTTTGGGGGGGGGCAGGGGGGGGATGTTGCTGGAGGGAAGAAAAAGAAAGGCTTATTCAGAGCCAAGGAAAAAGTCACTAAAAATATTTTTCTATCCCAGCTGCCGCATCTGGGGAAAGCTGCACTGGGAGGGTGCCCTTTCAAGCCACGTTAGGGGCACCAGGGACCTGGTAAGAGGAAAGGTCCAGGGCAGCAGGGGGCAGGTACATCAGCCTGTGGCATCTGCCTGCTGACAGGAGCACCTTTACTTGCAAATGAAGGCTGTGAGGGAGGAGAAGGCCTCTGTGTGAAAGTCATGGGAGGAAAACATGGATGGGGACCTGGGCTCCCAAGCTGCTTGGCTGAGTTTGCTGCCATCTCTTCCTCTCATGCTTACCATCGAGTGCAAAGCACAGGATCAGCAACTGTAGCTGGTGGCCAAGTCACCCCGTTGCACAAGTGGTTTCTGTGGCTGCTCTGCTGAGGTCCAGCAGCCACCTGAGGTGTGACAAAATCAGCAACCACCCATCAGGGTGGATCTGTGCAGCCACCTGGAGGTGAAAGGCCCCTCTGTCACAGCTTAGCTCCTCCACTCACTGTGGTTCCAGGTGTTCACATGCCAAGCCACCCTTCTTTCCAAATATAAATGGGAAATTCCACTCACTGTCAAAAGCTGTACTTTGTGGGATCATCAGGAGCAGTTCCTGCATGGTTGAAACATCCTCATACCTTGTGCCATGGCAAGGGAGAAGGTCTTGGTCAGGGTTTGCATCCTGTGTCTCCACTCTCATTGACCCTAAGGAGCAAGTGAATGGCGAGAGCATGTCAAGTGCTGTGTCATCTGCAGTTAAGCAGTTTATGGAAAGGAGAAATGTGTTTTTCAGAGCATGGTTTGTAAAGGTCCAAGGGCAGAGGTGGTGCCATGGGTCACATGAGATGTGTGGGGCAAATGGGGGTAAGTCACAGAGAGGAACGAAGACATGGCTTCCCTGCCTATGGGACACCTTAGCTGTTTGAGGCCTTCTGCAGACTGGTGCAGGGGTACAAGGTGATGACCAACCTTCCCAGGGCTGTAATTCTCCCTCTCAGTGACTGTGTGCAGCTTAAGCTCCCCACCTAGGGTGACACACATCGGAAATGGCAGCCGAGGAAGTGGGGTGAGTGTGAGCACCCAGTGGGGATGCAGCCTATGCTGGGTTGAAGGAGCAGATTTATTTTTAAGAAGTCGTTTTACTGGAGGTGTTTTCCAAGCACTTTAAGGACAACTGATGTAACTGTAACTGAGTCACTGTTACTTGGGTTCCTCCATTCCCACAGGCATCTTAAAAGCTTCAGCCCTGCTTTGGATGCCCCTCAACACCCTTACCCTTTGGCTGCTCTGGTAGCTCATCATTTCTCGCTGCTGAGCCCACAGCATGCACACATCTGGCCAGCTGTGCCCTCCAGCAATGCTCTGCCTGTTTTACTTTCTAAATTCTTGTTTTGCTCTTTTTGTTTTAACAGATTACAACAGCAGTGACTTAAAAACAGCGTGCAGAAAGCATGAGCTTTACGTTAGCTTCCAAGACTTGGGATGGCAGGTGTGTGATGTTTCTCTCTGGGTAAACCAGACATTTTGTTATGAAATGTTATCTAAACAGTGTCACGGTAATTCCACTCGAGTCTGCCATTATGCTTTAAAATGTCCCTTGTGCCTCCTCACTAAAACCAGTCACAGAGAAAGGCAAATAAATATTGATAGTTGTGACATTTGATAAGATCCAGAGAAAGCTTGATACTTTATGGGATTCAAGTATACAGTCATTCTCTGTCACTCATGGGAGTCACGGTACGGGCAAGGGCTTATATCTGTGTACCTCTAATGATAAGGAAAACAATCTGATGTTAAGCAGTGATTCTAACGGAATTTTTTTTTCTAATGATCACCCTGATTTTAACCTTGGCCATTGTTTGAAATCCTCCACAACCCCTGCCCCACGATTAGCACTCCCTGCGGTAGGTAGATTGAAGACTGGGTTTAGTTGCAACACCATGAGGCCAGAAAGTTGTTTAGAGTGAGTTATTTAGGACCAGGCTGCAGAGCAATCAAACATCACATTTCAAAGTATGCCCTCACCTTCTCTTTTTAAATTTTTTTTTTCATTCTTTCATTCAGCACTTGTGAGGGAGGTCCCATTTCTATCAGCTAATGTTTTCACCAGGTTATAATTCAGAATGCCAGGGCTGTCTCTGCTGCTTCTGTAATACCCAATACATGAAAGTCCTCTCTCAACTAATGGGGCAGCAGCATTTTTTGTAGTTAATGTATCAACTCCAGCCCACTAGCTGCAACTGTGGTTGTGTGCTGACTCCATTCCCCATTACTTGTGAGTGGCTTTTCACTTGTGTGGAGTCTCTCCACCTCTTCCTTGTCTTACTCGCCCTGCATTGGGGCAGGAAGTGAATTCCAGTTGTGAAGTTCATGATCTTGAAGGCACTGCCTTCACCTTTCTAGTTGCAGAAAAGTAAGATGCTGCCAAAGGAAGGCCACAGACCAGCAGGGCTCATTGCAAGTGTTGGAATTCAGGTCCTACTTGTTGTAGGGATATGATCAAGGCAGGGAAGAGCTCCCTGCAGTTGTTGGGCACTGCTATTTCCTTCAGAACAAACTTCGTTAGCAAAGCTGCAGCAACAGTGTCTGGCTGCTCAGGCTGCTGTAGCAAAATTCAGGCAAACACAGGTAATTGTTGTCAAGTAGAGTGGAAATTGTCTAAGAGATACGTGCAAGTGAAACATACTAGTACATCCTCCTGCAGGCTGACCAGCAGAGCCCAACACCAAGGGAGGCCAAGTGTCTCCTGTTAAGTTGTGCTGTTTTTAATTTTCCTTTGGCTCTTTTGTGTCAGCAGCAGACAAGCTGTAATTTTTTTATTAGCCCTTTGGTGAAGAGTCACCTTTTTGCCTAGCATGGCACTCAGATTGTTGCTGGGGCCACCTGCTTGCACACGCAGCTCAGGCTGGCAGTCCTGCCTCTCCTTTAGGAGTCTGGCAGATGTGGAGAAGCTGTAATGCAGCTAAGAGTTCCCACAGTGTCCTTAACAGAGAAGTGCCCCTGTGTAAGAGTGTATAAGCTAGGCTGTCTCTGAGGCAAGCACATCAGCATTTCACCTTCCTGTTGTGGAGCTCCCGAGTTGAATTGTGCCAGTGTGCCTGCTTATATGTAATTTTCTTCATAAGGGGACACCAGCTGTGGCTGTGACTCAACCTGGGAAAGGTAGTTCAGCCAGAGGGCCTGCAGGAAGTGTTGGAACATAAAGGCCTCCAAAACACAATCCCCACAATGCAACCCAGCGAGAGTTTTACGGCTAAAGCCCTCAGTTCATGGCAGTTGAGCTGTACATAAATGTGCACCATTCTTTGGACATGAAAATCAGTGTGTCCATGGAAAAGTGATGGCGCACAAAAATAAAAGAAAAAACCCAACTAAAACCCGAGCAGTTTCAGTGAAAACACATTTTCACCCTCAAGGAAGAAGTTAGTGGAAAATTTTCAGCTGCTCTTAATTGCATGCAGTTGTCTGTTGAGCCACGTTCTGTTTGTTTCCCTAAAAAGGACTGGATAATCGCTCCAAAGGGCTACGCAGCCAACTACTGTGATGGAGAGTGCTCATTCCCACTCAACGCCCATATGAACGCAACCAATCATGCCATTGTACAAACTCTGGTAAGTCTCCAGGCAGCTCAGTGCCAAAGCACCAGGTGAATTTGTAAACAATATACCAGTGTCTCAGTTGTGTTTTCTTTCTTGGCAACAGGTTCATCTTATGAATCCTGATTACGTTCCCAAACCATGCTGTGCACCTACCAAACTAAATGCCATATCTGTTCTTTACTTTGATGATAATTCAAATGTAATCTTGAAGAAATACAGGAATATGGTAGTAAGAGCTTGTGGATGTCACTGACAAACAGTCTTCACATGGACTCTGTGATGCTGCCATGAACTTGGATACAACCCTCCCTGCTTTCATGACCTTGGGAAAAAACCCATGATGAACCACCCTTCAGAACACCATGTATGTGCCTTGTGGGAGGAAGGGGTGTGGGGACCACCCCCTGGGGTGTGAGCAAACTGCTGGACTTCTTACAGACTGACCCTACACCGTGCTGGGTGCTCAGCTCTGCAGCAGCAGCAGGAAAATGCCCACATGCTTTATTTGGCTGGGATGGTCTTAATCTCACAGAGCAGCTTGGCCTGTAGCAGGTGCTTGGACATGTGCTGCAGTTTTACCAGATGGGCACTCAACACTCAAAACAAGCGAGGTCTCTTTTTGGGGGCGGGGAGGGAAGATGAAGTGGAGAGGCAGAGAAGCTAAAGAAAGTGGTGTTAGCACTTCAGACGTAGAGCATACATCCTGCGCAAGATCGTTTTGGCCAGAAGGACCAGTTACTGCACCTAGACTGTTAGTCTCCTCCTGACATCTGTCATGACAGTAAGCATCTAAAATTGTGCCAAAGCAGATGTTCCAGTTCTCTTATGCTCCAAGCATCTTTTAACTCTGAACTTGCAAGCGTAAGATGGCTTGGCTGCACCCTGTGTTAGAAACACTACCATGAAATCAGACCCTGGCTGGTCCTCCCAGTTCACCATCTGACTGAGCAATACAAATTCATACACTTGTTCTTATGCAACTTCCTTCCACTCCCCACGTGGAGCTGCCTCATCTACTACCACTTGCCCAGGAAGGAAGTCAGGACACTTCTACAGCTGTAATTCAGACGTAAAAGCTTAGGGGCCATTCATTCTCTAGCTGGACAGTTTGTTTACAGGAAGACAGAATGTCAACAACATTTGCAATCTTTCCCTTTCAACTCATGCAACTAACAAACTGGTATAAAGGATATGCAGCGTTAGAGCCATGGTTTGTCTAGCAGAAGCTAATAGCAAATTGTTTTGATCAATATTAAACTTGTATTAAATGCACTTACCTCTATTTGCATTTAAAAGGCTTCTTGTAAATACAAGCTATAATTTATTGCACTTGTCACTGTATATTCATTGTGCTGTATCATTTATAGAAAGACTGCTTTTTAAAAAAGTTTTTATTTAGAAAAAATCTCAGTGTAAACAATTGTACCACTTTGATTTTATACAAGAAACTCATGAGATTGTGCTTCACTAGAAAGTTGTTAAAAACATAATAAAGGCTTCCTGAAAGGCAGAAGTACACATGTTGATCCAATACATCTGCCAGTACAACACAGCTTTCACTGTGGCTTTTTCACCTTCACACATTTTCAGATCAAACAGAATCAGAAGTTCTGGACAGACAGTGAAGTGCAGAACCAAGAGAAATTCACTGGTTTAAAAGTTCATTGATGTTTTGCCTTTTTTTTTAATAAAAAAGAAAAGCAACCCAACTTACTCCATATGATGGACAAAACCCAGCATCTTGACAGATTAGTCAAATTAGCCTGTAGCAGTCCTCATTCCATGAGTTTCTGTACACATGAGACAGTAGAATTCAGTCCTTGGTTTGCTGTTGCCTTTGTATCGTGACAGTCTCTGCAATGTTAATTCTTTGGCTTTCAATTAAGTCTAACATGGAACATCTTATGCACCAAAGAATAGATTCATATTATAATGTGAAACACCACAAAGTGTGTGGTCCTAGCATTCAAACTTATCAATGCTTACAGCTTGGAAAAACATTAAGGCTCAAGAAGAGGGGGGAACTATTTTACACTATTGTAGAAGAGCTGAATGGAAAAAAAATATTAAACATTGTACTACTTGTTCTCTAGGAACTCTGACTAAGAAGCAGGTCAGCACAATGTCTGGATTCAGGGGGAGAAAGGAAACATGTTGTCAGCTCTGGAGTCTAACTGATCATTTACCATTAACGGAGCAGTTATAACAGCACCTGTTTTTTTGCTCTGGCTCTAGAGAAGTAGAGCATAGTTGTGCCTCTGGAGCTGGATGGCAGCAGCCTATGGAAATCCACCTGACACATGTACACTATGGCATCAGGAACGTTCAGGCACATGTTACAGTACCATGACTTTCATTATGGCTAGACCTCCCATGCTGAGAGGATTAATAGGAAACAACCAGCTCATGGTGGCCTGGTATCTTCCAAAGGTGTGTGTGTTTTCAGCCTTTCAGCAGCTATATTAAGACAAATAAGGTTTAAGTACAATTCTAGAGGCAAAAGTAACTCAACACAGCTGTAGCTTTTGCCTTTCTAGTAATCATAAGCAGTTTGTAAGGATTACTTTTTAACCAGATCTAACCTGAAGACAAAAATATTCTACTGCTGCCCTTCAGTTGGTTTTCTTAACATATTTTGGTCTCAAAGGAAACCATTTACACTTCATTGCAGGAATGCAGAAATGCAGCGCAACTACCAATGCTGAAAATACTCTTGATTTGCACAGTAACTACTTGTTAGCTTTCCTTCACACACGAAGAGGCATGTCTCTAACACACACACAAGGGGAAGATACCAAAGTTTAGTACATTCAATTTCCTAGAAACAAAGAAACAAAAAAAGCCCCACCCCACAAATACACTATTTGAAAACTAGCAAAGATAGAAATCCCTCAGCTACTGTACAAAGACAGCCAGGGACAGAGCATCCAGATTTTTATTACAATTCATCCCTTGCCTGACGCAAGACAAAGCTATGCAGTGATTCAAGGTCTCTCGTTCCATTGTGTTCACTGACTTTCTTTCCACCTCGGAAAAGCAGAAGTGTAGGATAACCACGTACCTTCAAAAGACACACACAAAAAAGAAACTTGCTATTAATGTTCAAACTTGTATCCATCACTCATGTTTACCTGATTCTGAAAAGCCATCAAACTCCTCAAAAACAGTAAGCCATTTTAATTTGAAAAAACCAAACCCACAGCAGAATTTTCAATGCCAACCTGCAATATCTGAAGACTTTTAAGAGAATGGGGTAATATATGTTCCTTTAGGCTCTTGGGATGGCAACTCCAGCTCTTTGATTGTCTGCCTACCATCTCCAAAATACCTTTTTTTCCTAGGAACAGAACTTGGCATTGGATACCACAAGACTGCCTTGGTGCTTTCAGAGAGAGAGGCTTCCTAAAGTAGGGACTTCTTCAGCTTTGTCCAATAATGAGAATGACCAAGTGTGAACAAACAGTTCAGGAAAGAAACAAAGTCACCAGGTGCAGTTCTGAACTGCCTCTTTTTGGCTAAGAGAGACCACAGCTGTACTGTCACCAGGCACCTGGAGTGCAGCAGCCAGTTGGGCTGCAGGCTGGAGCCTCCAACATCTGGTACACAGTACTGTCCCCTTCATTTCAGAACTTTCACACTTACAGAAAATCTGTTGCAGACGTTACGTTCCACCGTGCAGTCTACTTCTGCTATTTTGACATCAGTCAAACCTGGAAATTGCTCTTTGGCAAGGTTCTCCCACGTTGGAGCCAAGTTCTTACAGTGACCACACCTAGAAACAAAAGAGGGAGATTTGTTTAGCAGATACACTTTCCACTTTATCTCTACTGTCTTGTTGCAATTGCTGTAAGTTTAACTAGCAGTATTTCCTATCCCCTAATGATTTGGCCCTCCAACTCCCTTGCACTATTATGTCAGTAAATGAGCTAAGAAAACAAGTGATTTTATTTAAGTTAAGCACTGAAGTACTTACTGGCCTTTGTTAGTCTTGCCTAGAATGGTATTCTAGATGTCGGTGCATTAACTTTTTACCCCACAGAGGAATATGAAGCCAAATAAAGACAAGCACAGAGAATATTTAACTGGAAAAAAGGGAGATCTTTTGGAAACAAAAATGCTTTTAGGAAGACACAGAATGTCTGTAGTATGAATTAAGTTTTCAGGTAGCATATGCCAGTTATGCTAAAGCTACATAGCCTAAGTTTAATTAGCTAAATGAGATTTTAATTTCCCTATAAAATTTCTTCCAGTTCCTAATGGCCTCGTTGACCAATGCACGGTAAAGCATTCATTTTGTTTATATTTTGAACTTGGCTAAGCCTAATGTGAACTCCTTACTGCCTTCAAGAAGAATTCCCAAAGCACTTTAGACTTTAAAGCTGCATTGCTCATTCTGTTCTAACCCAGCTGCACCTTAATTTGGTTATTAAAACAGACCCATAATTGCCTCAGGGCTGGATCATGACATTTACAAAAATAATGAAAGATGTCTCAGCAAAAGTTTTCTTAATGCAAGCCAGTGTATATTTAAACCACCTTGTTAATACACAGTGACAGTATAAAAGCATTTCTGACCATGCACAAAAATTACTAGAACAGGATGATTTTATGCTCACAATGCAAGTTAACATTAATATTTATCCAAAGCTAACTGAAAGACAGAACTAGAAAGCAACATAATAGTGTTTGCTGAGCCCTACATAAGTTAATCCACTTGGAAGAGAATATGGTCATTTATAAGCAGAGCACTACAGGCAGTCACAAGCCTGACTTTCAGAGCTGAAACTAGGATACGAGCTACATAAATACAGGAAGCATTTTCCTAAGTGGTGGCTTTCTGGGCATTGCAGCCAGTCAGCACATACTGGTTTAAGAACGCTACATCCTGAAACTGCTGTTTCTCAGCCTGCCATCCACCACTGATCCTATTTGTGAGATCCAGCAGCATCCCATGAGAATATCATGAGATGAGGATGTGGTATTGGTATTAAAAGCTAATCAAAAGGGGAGTCTTGATCTCAAATTTTGCCAGAAGAAGTTGCTCCAGATAATGAACTAGTAGATATGCCAACAAGCACTGGGTTCAGAAATCAGACTGGAAGCTGCTCTGAGCACAGGTGTGAACTGAATTTCCCAGCCAGTTCTGCAGGTGGGGCAGAAGCAGCATAGGCACAGACTCAATCTAAGTCCCTCCCAGAGCACTGAGGGGATAAAGGCAGGGAGGAAAGAGCAGCAAACGATGAGGAGTGTGCATGCTATGGGCAGGGTATTTCTTAACCCAGTGGTGGCAGACACTTGCTCACATCCAAAAGCAGATCTTTCAGATGGAAGAGAGCATAGAAGTGGTTCTTAAGCAGCAAACCACACTGTGGTGAAGAGGGTGACAAGACTGGAAAAGCCTGCAGCATTGAGCTTACACGGAATGAAACGTTCTCAGGTACTTCTTGCTTACAGTAAGAAACTTATTCATGCCTACTGTCAAACTGCAATATTTTGATATATCTGAGCACATCTAAATATGGGTTGCATTTGCTTGTGTTGTTTTGTAATGGGGTCTTTTACACCCCAAACGAAAGATCTTTTTGTATTTTATATACTGTGTTAATGGAATGCTAGTAATTAAATCAGAGATGTGTTATCTTTCACACAGTGAAATACAGCTTGATTTTAATCTCTCCCCCTACACTAGGCTTCCTTCTGTTGGTTAAGAGACCAGCAATGGATGAGCAAGATGGCATGCAAGTTTCATTAAATTCAGTGGAGGCACAAGTAAGATGAATTCTATAAACCAGAGAGAGAACCATGGAACTTTTTTTTCTCTCAGAAAGGGAATAGTAAGAAAAAGGGGGAAATACTTGTTCTACAAGTTTGTAATACTGAGGGCTTAACCCAACTGGGGTCCCAGGCTCTGCTGGATATAGCAGTAATGGCAGATGCTAGACATTACTCTGATTTCCCCTTCCAATGCTTTCCATTGGGTGTCTACACCTACACCATCTGCACTGGACACATTAATATACACATATATTAAAATTATCACTTGTGCAAATTAGTTTTTTGCAAGTTATTTGAAGAGTAACAGGTAATTAATTACCCATAGCTCAACAGTCTGTATCAAAACTCAGGTGCTCAAACAAGGCTTCCAAGCGAGGCTGGAGAGGGCCCTAAGGCCAGCATCCTCTCCTTTCTCAGTGCTGAGATATGGTGATATGCTCCCCTCAGCTTACCCTAATACAGGGATAGGAGCATGCTGAGCCTGCAAAGAAAGCTTCACTCTCCTTGGTACCCCAGCCTCACCTGGAGGCTGACACGATAAAGCTTCTGTGCCACCCTTTCCACAGAGAGACAGCTCAAGAGAGATAAATCAGACTGAGGTTTGTTTTTGCTGCAACTCTTGCCAACACACACATTCTTCAGCTAATTCACAGTTTAGTTGAGACATCAAATATGGTACTGCAGCTCAAAGACCTAGAGCAACTAATGCACTCACAGCTTAGACCAGCAATAATCCTGAACACAGCAGCTGCAAACTTCTTACCATGGAGCGTAGAATTTAATAAAGGTGATCCCCCTAGCAATGGTTGCATCAAAGTCTTTTTCAGAGAGAGAGAGCACTCCAGCCTGCTCCAAAAAAAATGAAAAAAAAAGCAGAGAAAAAAATGTCAAAACATTTTGTATATACACCATCAGCCTACTGAGCTTTTACCTATATAAAAGGGAAACCAAAATTGGAAAAGATAATATTATTGGTAATATAAAAGAGTAGCAGCAGTAGACCTGACTTTTACTTCTCAGCTACTTTCCTTCCCTAGAGAGATGCAGAGAAAAGTGTATTTTACACTGAATCTCATCCACAACTGGAGAAAGAAAGCTTTCCTGTTTTCAAAGGATTTGCCTGTATCCAAATTTTCAGTACTTGTAAAAAATCACCTTAATTTTAATATACTGTGTTTCAAGGAACAGCCCTTAGAGGAGTTGGCCTCAAGCAGGTAAAGGCGATTTGAGATTTTAATGAGGTATTCAAGGCACACGAGTGATGTCGCAAGAGCTGTCCCTCTGTCCCTGCATTGCACAGAAAAAAACTGTTACCAGAAACACAGATTTGCCTATCAAGAGGACATCACAACACCACACTTGCATGGGTGCCAGGAAGTGTTTTTACTCCTGATAATATCAGGAGCAAGGGAATGACGGGAGGATAGCACATTGCTTACAGTCTCATATGAGAGCGAGGAACTGAAACTTCATTCTTTGTGTGAGACCCTTAAAGGTTGGAGTGACTAAAAACAAATAAATACATCTCGTGCCTATAAAAGCTTCAAAATCAAATGAAAGCAAAAGAAAAACAAGATCACAGCTGACAGTATTATCGATTCCATTTTAACCCCAGTAAGTTATATGAAGTCAAAAATAAATTTGAAAATCCAAATTATCCAGTACCTATAAACATTTCTGTAAATAACTGTTAGTTTATGGAACTATTTTACTAAACTGAAGTATTATTACCTGTAAATAATTATTTAGAAATTAGAAATTATACTTTTATACTTTTGAGTTATTAAATAAACAGAAATAATTAAATGAAGCAAAAAGTAAGTAGTATGTGTCTAGTCTGGTTTTCCTAGATGGATATCTAAAACTGATGTTCCAAACATAATATACAATCTAAGATACAAAATCTGAAAACCTAATAAGTAACTTATGCATGATTAACCATGATTTGCACAGTAACACAAATTTTAAAGATCTGTAGATTACTATCAGAATAGCAATGTGAACAGTATAATCATGAAAGTAAATTTAATATCAGATATCTCAATTTTACCTTGGTGTCTCAAAGAAAGACATCTAATGCAATCATATAATCTGAGCATCTGCTGATCACACTGTCTTAATCCACCTGGATCATTTTTTGAATGATTTTAGCCATGTCTAGCAGTAGAGAAGTCTCATTGACATAAAAGTACAGCTTCTGTAAAAAGGCTGGCAAGTACTGGTGCTATGTAAGACATGGGGGGGATCCAAGTAGGGGCTCAACACTGGGACACAAATTTGGAGTGGGAACTCATTGCTTTTGCTGCCTGTGGTACCAGATGTGGTCAACTGATGGCAAATGCAGTCAGTGTTTGCTGGCTACAGGGGCTGGCCCCTTGTTTCAAAACTGATGAAAACAAAATCAGAGTCAAAGGGTCTGAAGATAAACATTGTAAGGACAAGTTGAGTCCTACACTATGTCTCCTATTATTTGGCAAAAAAATCCCCCAACAATCCTTTCCTGCTTGCATGTGTACTGGTGAATGCAAGGCAGAAGTGGGAATTTGTGTCACATATGGTTTGTGTTATTTCTATAAAAACAGAAAGACAACTAATTACTTTTGGCATTGTACTAACACCAGCTCATTGGGATCTTCCAAATCTGAGGTCAATTAAAAAATAAAAATTGAAGAGTATGAAAACTGCAAATCTATGTGGTCTGTAATGTTTGGTAAGCCACTTTATGCAAGGTATGGGTAACGCTGCTGGTAAAGTCAGTTGGGAAAGGTAATATTCTCCTCTAAGAAGCTGCATACAAACTGTATTTATATTAATAATACTGTTGCCTCATTACTTAAGTTCATTCTATATCACAAGGGAGTGTAAATCCCTGTTCCTTATTTTATAGGCAGAAAGTATGTTCTGCACATTTCATGAAAAATTATACTTGAAATCCATCCCTAATTTCTCAGCCTCACCAATATTTGATTAATTCAATTTTTGATCCAAGAAAGATGGCAGATGAAATACCAAAGGGATTAGAAAAGACAGAAAACTAAATGACATGAACTGCAACTGTGCAAAGGCTATTTCTAACAATTTCTTCACAACATCTATAAGCCTGTAGCTCCTACAACCAAGATTAAAATAAGTCTCCAAACCCAAAGGAGTTTTCTTGTCACAGGGCACATTAGCTTACCGTATTGGTACTGGTCTTCATAATCTTTGTTCAGTGTTTCTGCAGATAGATTTCTAAGTATAGGACTGTGGCTTTTTTAGGGGTTTAGCAGTGTGCACCATCCTTCTGGGTTCAAGTGATAATCTTGCAAGAAATATTCATCTCTATAATGGTGAAATATGCTGTCATACAGACCCAGGTGCCAACAGTTCCATGAGCCAAAAAGACCACATTTATGCCTGTATCTAAATAATTTATTGCAACCATAAAATAGGAATCATATATTTTTTCCTTCTCTAATTCATCAGGTCAGTAAAAGTATTTCTAGGATTTATGATCTGATTCCACTCATTAATTACTAGAAAAATAACCAGAAAAGTATTTGGTACAGTTTACATCCAGAAATTGCCAAGCTATCGGAGAGATGGAAGGCTCAGGCTGCTGAAACAGTCTGAACACTTTACATTGCTGCAGAGTGCAGCAGCACTTACCTCAACATGGGTGGGCTCTGCAGGTGGCTGTGGGGCTTCAGCAGGTTTATCTGCTGATGGCTCTTTCCCAGAGCTCTGTAGTTGGGAATCCACGTATTCTTTCAAGGAATCAAAGTCCCTCTTCCCTTTGTACTGGTCACCCTACAATTATCAAACAGTTTGTGCAACCTTCTATATTCAGTTAATGTAGCAAATAAATAATTACCAGCAAAACATAAGATTGCCAAGTGTAAGCATATTAATAATAAATATGATTATCTAGTTCTTAAACTTCTCTATGGCATTCCATTTGCTTCATGTCTTCAGCTTTTGCCATAGATTCTTCAGTACCCAAGGGGAACAATCTAAAATTTCCTTGAAAATGAAATGTATTTTAGAAACGTAGATGCAAATTTTTGAAACTTTTCCACCTTCTTGTCTCACCCCAGTCAGCAATTACAAAGTTTTGGTTTTTTGAATCTAAGGCTACTACAAGGAACAATAAAATACCCACTGTGGTTTGAGTGTGGTCTCTGTTACCCTGTGAGCTCTACACAGTGCTTTGACAGGGCTGAAAACCTTAACTTGCATGTCTCTGGCCTGTACAGTCATTCCTCTGGCCTACACGCTTGTCACAAATCCTTGGAAAACCCAAATAGTAAGGCAGTGCACTCTGGGCACCCAAGTTCACCTGCGAGCAAGTGATGACAGCAGCCTGCTGCAGTGCAGACATTTCCAATGGCACCACTCTCACAAAAGTCTAATCCTGTTTTTTAAACTGCACATGAAGCAGTCAGCCAGCCAGATCTTTGAGAGACCACGGTTTGCCTGAGATACTTCTCCATATTTCAGGTACTTTCACAAATCTAGAGAACAAGACAATCAAAAGATTGTCAGAACAAGAAATCAGAGCACTTGTGGGCAGCTTCTAGTCTCAAATCCACTGTCTGCCCTCTCCAAACTGGCTCTTGCATGATTGTCCTAGGGCTGTCTGTGAAAATTAGTACTAATTTTTCTGTTCAGAAGAGAGATCATATCTTTGAGGCATTGCATATCCATTTTGGATAGAATTTTTGAGATGTGGTCCCATGTGGTGTGGACTGCAAGATGTATCTCCTCTTGCAGATGAGGAAGACTCTTTAAGAAACAACATACACTCTTCCATACATTAGAAGGAAGAACAGACATCTCTTCAACTTTCTTTTATCATTAGAACTCTTTCTACACATATTCCTTCTTTTGTAATTGATAATGTTGCTTGTAACTACTGCCCCTTTCCTGGCACTGGGTGTCAATCACTAAAGAGCAAGAAGCCTGTACCTGTTTGTACCCACACCAAGAGCAGTGGTGCGATGGCAGACTTCAGTTATGACAAAGGGGATGAAGGTATTACAGACAAGGCTGGATAACTGAAGCAGTTCTCTTCTTTCCCTTTAAGTGATCAGTATTATAGATGCCAGAGAGATTTTCAGGAATTTCTGGGCCAGATTACTGGAGGATTGTTGAGGTTGTTTTGTTGTATCAGCCCGTGGAGGAACATGTGATGTGGTGGCAGTATTCCACCAAGAAATGCCACACTGCCAGTGGAGAAAGACAGTTTGATGTCATCTGAAATACCTTGTTCAGACTAATGGCCGAGGTTCAGCTTTACCAAATACAACAGCAGTGATTTTTTTTCTTTCACTGCACTCTTGATTCAAATAATTCCAAGTAACTCAAACTTCAATTATTACAAAGTTCAAATAAAAGTTTAATTAACAGAAAACATCAAGCCTTGGACCTGCCACCATACTTGATTTGAGCACTCCTTCAGCTTCCAGTTGTGCTGCTGATGTGTGCCTTGAGAAGTCACAAGGCTGCACACTTATGTGAATCTGGTTGGAATTCAAAAAAGCAGGGGCTGCTTCATTTAGATTCCCTAGAGTGTCTGATCTTATAGGGATGCTTATACCAAACCTCATATGCACTGGTCTGTAGTTTTGACCAGTTTCTCTTTAGAGTGCCAGAAAATTGCCACAAGCAGTAGCCAGTAAACTGTACTGAGTACAAAACCTTATATTGCTGATACTGTAAATGTTCAAAAAGTAATGCAAGAGCAATGGGAGAAAACCCCCTCTTCCTCCCCCCCACCCCCAGAATTTAGCAGGTAAGAGTTAGAAGTGTAATCCTGGGTTCTCTTGCAGACCTGTTTTTAATATCCTTTTAATATATTTAACTAATCTTGAAATTGTGAAATATAGTATAAATAACACTACCATTTATAATCTGTTTATTTACTGCTGTTCATGTATGTGGTATTTATAAATATTTTTTTCTCCCCATAATTTCAGAATATTTTAGTTCTCTGAATTGCTGCAAGGAAAAATGTCAACGGGGCCGACAAGATTCTCACTCGCAGTGTCATGTGAAATGTTTGAGTTTATATAAGAAGGAAAATTTGCATCTGTAGACAGCACTCAGCAGATGGGCACTACTTAGAGATGAGAACCTACTGATAGATATTGTGAAAATTACATACTTTATTATTATTATTATTTCTATTTCAGTTATGTTTTTGTGTTCCATAGGAAGTAAAATACTATGATAAAGTAAACCCAGAATTCTCACACACAGCAGCATAACTGGAGATACTGTTTACAGATTTATGAACATTATACCAGTTGTTTGCAAAACACAGAGAGCAAAAACCTTTATCGGTGAACAAAGTCTACCTCTTCCAGTACCCAAATGCACCTCCAACACCTTTTCTCTCACAAGCAGACTTTTGTGTATGCCCACTTGATTTTTTTTTCCAGAATGTAAGCATAGTCCAAATATTATTCAGAAAAAATGGAGTGATCTTTAGCTGAACTTGCAGACTCACCTTTTCACCGTTCCTAAACCAGAGGAGTGTGGGATAACCACGAACTTGGGTTTCAGAGCAGACTTCATAATGCTGGGTACAGTCAACCTACATTTTGGGAATAAAATCCAAAACTATTCAGTGCCTAAAATAAACATACAACAAGCATCACAGCCTCCCTTGTTTAAAAGCTCAGAAAAATACAGGAACAAGCAATACAAGACTTGGCAAAACTCAGTACCAAGTACTGTCTTGAGAATGATTATGTCTGCCTTCCAAACAGTGGTTTGGCTGTATAATTGGGAGGCTCTGTGTGTATTTGATTTATTTATTTTTTTTAAGGAGGGATCGGGGAGGGAGGTATGGCTAGAAGGAAGTAGTAGCAGTTACAAAGAACAATGAAGACATAATTAAATATATCAATTAAAAAGTACTTGGTATTCTCAGCTAATAAAATCAGTGCATGGACAATGAGACACCAAACACTAATGCGAGCGAGCTTTAAAGTGAAGACATACTGGCTCACCCATTTTATAAAAGGCTACTCTTTAACAACTTCAGAAGACATGTCAACAGCTAACAAGTTAACTGTATTCCGAGGAAAGCTCCAAGTGCATAGCAACATTCAATTCTAGTATGTCACAAACCAGTCTGTAAAGTTACTAGTTTAGAAGCTTTTCACTGAAGATCAATTCTAAAGATTAAACAGTGTTAAGACACTATTCCCTCAGATTAGATGAAGGTCATGGTTCAACCTTCTTAGAAACAGTTGTGTTTCCTGTTTACTTACAGACTTAATATCTTAGCCAAGACATGCTTCAAGACATGTTTCACAAGATATACAGTTACACAAAATTGTCTAGGCATCAAGACATATCTTAGTGGTGATATTAAATAGCAACTCTCAGTAATACGAAGGGCAAACACCATAGACAACTGATTAAAACAGAAATTTTAGAAATGTATTGTTTATTTTTCTCTGGGTACCAGAGAATGATAACTTCAGAAAGATACCTAAGCAATGATTTCATAAGACAGCAAATAAGGGTATCAAAAACTACAGAAAGCTTCAAAGGAGAAATAGCTTCTGATACTTTATTCTCAGAGGGAATCTAACTTTGTATCCACTAGGTCTGAAAATACATATATATATGTGTGTGTGTCTTCTTTGAAGTTCAACGGTGCTTTTATATATATATGTATAGTTATGTCTCCTCTAAAGTTCAACTCTGCTGACCTCCGCTGTAAATGTACAGCATACCTGAATTAACAGATTTTCAAAAGCATTAAAAAAAAAAAAAAAACAAAGCCAAAAAACCCCAAAACAAGTCAAGTTCATCCCTCCTACTACAGCTGAAAGTGCTGTGAGGGCAGAGGCAGGGGAGACAACAGAGGGAGAGTCCCTCTGCAGGACTGACAACACTGCTGCCATGCAGTATTTCAGATCAGTGGAACCACTGTGAAAGTTCAGGGACACGGAAGTTGAGCCTGGTCCGATTTCCACTGTTGGCAGATACAGAGGGATTCCCATCATGAGCCACCTGGACTTAGGTATGGGTCAGCAAATAAAGCCAGTAGCTGCAATTGCCAGACCACCTCCATACCTCTGCACAGAAGTCACTCCATGTACAAGTAACAAGCTCCCATGGTAAATACACCACAGAACCTGGTTATCAACCCTAAGGGAAATAGTAAAGCAGGACAAGATATCAATTTTTAAGGTGTAAGACCCCCTGATACCTTTTAAAAGTTTTATGGGGGAAAAGAGGAAAAAAATCAAAACCAAAAAAGAAATAACTCATCATAAATACCCAGCAGGGCTAAAGCTTGCTAAGGAATCCAATGCTGCAAAGAACAAATTAGAAGTCACTTTCCCACTCAAAATAAATACTGAAGTCTATTGAGTTCTTACAAAGCAAATGCATAATAAAAAACAAGTCTCAAAATATTACTCCCTGCATCTGAAGTATTAGACTTATTCCCAGCTCTCTCTCAAACACAGAGGCAGCTGTGTTTGCAACAAGGCTTTGCTTAAAATGGGGGAGGCCCATTAACTGAGGATGTGTGAGAAAGAAAAAAAAGTCTCAAAATTAAACTAAAACTATGACTATAAAAGGATTTAAGAGGGGACAAACAAAACAATTGTTATTTGCAAATCATAGTACAAAAGGCATGATTCTTGGCTGAAACATACATTCACACAAACCGTATTTTCAGACTAAGAGTGCTTCACCTACCTTACCAATCTTGACAGTTTCCGAATGCTCAAAGGCTTGAGCCAGCTGTTCCCAGGTTGGGGCCAAAGCTTTGCAGTGACCACACCAAGGGGCAAAGAACTTGATGAAGTGATTACCTTTTAAGTAAAAAAAAAAATAAAAAAAAAAATTTAGCTCATTTGGAATGAACTTGGCTGCAATTAAAGCCGAGGTACTAATCTCTGACTGCAAATTTATCATGGTATTTCCTGAGTTAAAGATAGGAAACACTGGGAATCAAAGGCCAGGACAAAATACTTCAGCAATTAGGTTTTCAATACTGTATGCAGTCCCACAGCCTTGCCAAATTTCCTGAAAATCCAAACAGCTTCACAGTCTCAAGCCAACAAGTGAGGTATTAAAACTGGTATTTTTAACCTAACCATTTACCTTAGTGTTTAATTCTACCATGTCAATCAGTTGCCCTGTTACAGAGTAGAAAGAGCCACCAAGGAATAGACATTGATAACAGCATAAATTAAACTTCATGCAACAGTGTTTCCCAATAAATGCTTATGTCCATGAATTACCTAAAAAATGTGGTTGAGTTTTCCATTCTCCTTTTTCTGCCCCGCTCTTTGAATTTTCATGCCAACTACTCAGAAATTGCTGTCTTTAGTAGATGTTTGTGGCATTTCATGCAGAGGAGAGTCTTTGTCCTATCTCTTACTAATGTTTAGTTTAAAAGTGTGTTATTGATTGCAAATTACCAGAATATGCAATTTCTTTCAATTAAGATTAATTAATTCAAATTGCTGCACATTCTTGCATACATCAAGACAAGGCTCTGTTAAATGAAATAAAAATGAACTTAATTAAAACAAGGAAAAAAATCAAATTAATTTGCAGGAAACACCAGCAACTGGAGAAAAGCTCTTTTTAATAGAATTATTCATAATCCTTTGAAGACTGCTTTGGGGCTGGTATTACTTGAATTCATTTCCAGTTTGAGGGCTTGTCCACAAAGGAAGGTCAGAGGAAAGGCAGCACAAAATAACTAGAAAACAAACTGCAGTAATAGTGTACTCTAACTTGACTGGCCTGCATGTGGAAGACTTTCAAACTGACTGACATGCTCTGTGTCAGTCAAGTAAAGTGCAAAATTAAATTTTCCATGAATTAATGAGAACCTCTAGTCAAAATCAGCTATTTGCTACCATGTACTCTGACATACTCTGTTCAACAGAAAACAATATAATTTATTTTTGTCCAAGAGCAGCAAAAAGGTAAAAGGAGGCTATTTAAGAACAGAAGTCAACCTTTCTGGTGTAACTGCTAAGGCTCATGTTAAATTTAAGCACTGGACTTCTTGTAACTGAAGTCAAGGGAGGACAACAGATTTACAGACGATCATAAACCTGTTTATCCATCACATATAACCATAAGAATGTCTCCTCTATGAAGGCAAATGGATACACAATAAAAATATTAAACTGTTTACAATGCACTGAACTTTGCAGTCTGAGAAGGTAGTTACATTGCCAAATGCTTAGCATCTCCCTGATGGCTTAGAGGAAAATTCATTGAGAATTTTGATTGAATTCTGTGTTAAGCCAGACATGCTGGGAAATTTTTAGTTAGCTGCATAAAATGCTGTTTTACACATGAAAATATTTCTGATCAGTTAATTATTACTTTAAGAAGTTCTAGTATCTACCTCCTTAGTGATATCAAATGGGCAAACATTTAATTTAATCCAGCCTTTCTTTTTTTGGATAACAGATGGAAAAAGTAGGATCCTCTGTTGCCATGCCAGCCCAAAGTTTGTATTGTAAGATTTTGCTCATTGTCTAAAATACCCTTATGTGAGAGATGAAATTTCCCATATTAGGTATCCCTCCTGGCATTAATTTTAAAGCTTCCAGACAAAATATTTTTTAAAATAGCTGAACAGACAAAGTGTTTTGCCCACATTAAATTCTGGAGGAAGGAAGCTAAACAATATCAAACAAAGGGCCAGACTGGAGTGGGATGGGGGCTGGAAGGAGGCAGTGGGTGGATTACACTTATCCAGAATAACAGGCTGGGAGGAAGAACAAGCCAGCACCTAGGGAAGGAGGAAATGGGACTTGCAACAACACAAAGTGGCAAGGCTGTGACTGAGCAAGGAACTCAGGAAAAGAGACAGTTTAATTGAGCAAACCCCACTAGCTTCTTCCCTGGGGTTAGGAGCCATAATTTTACTGCCTTCTGAGTGCTGCTTAAACTTTCTCATAGTCTGCAATATGTAATTTAATCACTGCATTTTTACATAGCTTGCAGTTTCATCCTCTTTCACTAGATATTACTGGAAAATAAAAGTGAAAATGAGGTACCCTGAAAACTAACATTTCTGGTGCAGAATTCCCACTACTAATGTTTCTGTAACCAAGTTTCTCTGCTTCGGAAAAAACAGTTACCTTCTGCTATGTGCATCTTGAAATTGTCTGCTGAGAGTTCATACATTCCCTGCTTAGCTTCAGGGGCTTTTGGTGGTTCCACATCAGATTCTGGGTCCTATTCATGAGAAAAATTAACTTTTATTTCTCTTCTACAGCAAATACACAACATTTGTTTCCTGTATCACACCATTCTGTGGTAGTGCTGTAGACTCTGAAATTTTAAATTCCTAAAACAATGTCCTTATTTAGCTTGATTTACATACCTAGTATTTCCTTAAAAAAAAACCAACTACTTGAAAGAAAAAGGTGCAAAGAATTGCCACATAAAAGAGAGTTACCAGAGTCTGTGGAATACCAGTCTTTCACTGTGCTGCAGTACAGTCACAGAGCACAGTAACTGCTGTAGCATTCATTACATCACCATATATTAACACGCTTAAATTATATAACAGTTCCTCCAGAGCATCACACATCAACCACAACTGCCATCACACCCCTTTTCAGTGGTCCCTGGGTTATTTAAAAATAGTGCAAAAGCTATTTTCTGCTCCCCTAATGGCAGAAGGAATGCTGTCTAATGGCTCCATGAAGACAGCAACAACGGAAATAGAGCAAACACGTCATACATTAACTTGCAAGAAACTCATGAGCATTTCAGCAAAAGGAAGTGAATACTTCTAGATTCTAACCCTTCAGCTGATTAGAATTTTTAGGAGCCTCGAAGTGTATTTCTTAAAATAGTTTAGCATTTAATTTTAATTTAATTCATTAAATGTATTAATTATTAAAAACATCATGTTTGTTTGAATATGAGTATGCTGAACTGTGGTTCAGCAATCACTAAAGCTTTATCTTGATCAGAAACAGCAATCACAAATTTAATTTTAGGCAAGGCTTGGCTCTCGTATGTGAATGCTACCCCTAAACTTAAGGATTTTCCTAGTGATGATATGAGGTTCTCTTACTTTACTGATCATTTTACACCCTTTCTTAAGGCCACAACATTATCAGAAAGTAACTGAGCTAAAGATGGCATCCATGTTTTAAGAGGCAATTAAGCCCAACACAAATGCAATTTATTATGAATTAGAGCTAAATTGCTTTTCTTACTCTAGAAACATTAAGGTCTAGAGGTGTCAAATGAATTGACAGCAAGGACTGTATCGTAAAATGTCAAAAGTGTATAAGTATTAAAACTGAAATATGTATTGTAGTTTTAAATGCAGGAAACAGAGAGCAGGTCACAGGATGACAGTTTTAATTACTACTCTGGCTTATATGTAAGCTGTTTCAGACACTGCAACCTGACTTTTATTCTCAGGAGCAGATTTCCTCCTGGAAACCTAACTTAAAGAAATGATAGATAACTAAGCCTGCAGAAAAGAGTATTTCCTTTTCTTATTTCCTTTTCACTTACAGATGGTTCCTCATTTAGTTTCTCCAACATCCAGTTTTCCAGTGCCTGGAAGTCCCTAGGGCCTTGGTATTTCAGAGGTTCTTGTCCTGGTTTAAGCAACTTTAGCCTAAAGAATCAAAATGTAGAGAAGAGTGAGGCAAAATTTTCACACAGGAAACATTCTCAGAAAGATAATGTGCTTTGCTAATCCATGGCAATGCAGCTCAGGCTACAGTAACAGATATCTTGACTATTAACATCAGCATCAGGCATCCCTTTCAGATTAAAGTGTCATGGCTAGAAATTAGGACCCTTAAGGAGATTTTAAAAAGAGACAAAAAGAAATACCAAGTTAAAAACCAGCATAGTGTAACATTACTTTGACCAATTAAAGAAAGAGCAAATTAAAAATTGCAGCATTCAGTTCTATGAATCCTATTTCGGTTTGTCAAAGAGCATCAATTTTGTTTTGTTCACCTCTCTCCATCACCAAAGGAAAATATCTAATGTTTATTTTCCCAGTAATTTCTTTCTCACCTTTTGTTCCCTGACTGCTCTCGTAGTGTAGGGCTTTTCATATGGTATTAAACTGATTAAAAACACACTGGGACAACTCAATAGGACAAGAAGATAAGTGACTGCTTGTAGGTATTCAGACTTCAGAATTGTAATGTTTAATAATCGCTATCAAAACTTCTCCATAAACCACGTAAACCTTCTACTACTAAATTTTAAGTTAAAATTGGAAGTATATTTGATAAAGGTATGGTATTGAATTCTGACCTGGTCTTATTTTTTGAAGCAAATCAGAGTTTCAATTATTACTGTCACCTAGCCCTCAGTTCCCCTTGTCCAGGTGTCATTTTGTACTGCTTCTTCTGTTTCTTGAAACGCTTTGCTCTCTCTTCTTGTTCCACAGTTGGAAGAAATGAACATATGAAAGTGTTGAAAAACCACATAATGCAAATATATTCAAAAGAGACAGGAGCTCCCACAGTCATTTCTGTTCAAGGTATTCTTGAACGGTCGTTGTGATGATAGAAAGTCAAAATAATAAGGAAGCAACAAAAATGAAAAAGAAGAACATCTAAAACACACCTCATGGCAATACTTTTGAAAAGTAACAAAAAAATTTCAGGTAACATTTTCAAAAAAACTAGCTGCACCTTTATTTTCTGCAAACAAGGATAAGTTTTCTTGAGTTCAGTTGAGAGAGTATTTATTTTGCAGCATCAAATAATCCTGAGACAATTGTACGAAGAAGTACAGGGACCTGCTCAGCCACTTTTTCTCTGAGGGGATGAAAAAAGGATGCAGCCTTTCCTTTGACAGGTGTTTGGAAAAGCAGTGTAGGGATCAGCACATCCTGGACTTACGACAATACCTTTGCGTGAGGAAGCTGTGAAATTTCCCTTGCTGGAGGCTTTTAGAAACAAACTAATTCAAAACTGATTCAGACAGGAAGAGAGTTGATACCATGAATTCCCCTTCATTGTTATATTATTATACCTAGTGGATGACTGCCTTATTACTTTTACTTTTCAATTAGATGAAAGCAAGCACTAACTATTCCTATATATTCAATGACCTTAAAGAGGAGGGAGGGAAAAAACCCTCCAGCAATTACACATCCATTGATTTTTTTCCTATTCAAAAATCTCTGCCACTCTATCTTAAGAGGAACAGCACCACAATATAATCTACACAAATATGCTATGACAACAAATGTTCACTTCTGGAGATAGAAAGCAGAACTGTAATATTCATTATTTCTTAGTATTTGTAGTGGAACTAAGACACACACTGCCCTTAAGGACAATTCCTATCTCAACAAGGACTATGCTATTTATAACTCTCAACTTCTACTCTGTTGCACTCATCTGCATCCAAGTGGGTGCAGCCAGGAGCGAATGAAAAGTTCAGGCTGTTGCTGGGGTTGGCAAAAACACAGACAAATTGAGCAAAGGGAAGGAAACTGAAAAATACAGGCTGTGAAATGGCTACAGATGATTACAATCTCCACTTATCCCCACTAAGATGAGTAATTAATAAAGCAGTTGAAAGGATCCCATCCATATTTCCAAGAAGCTTTAAAGAAGACACAAGTGAAAAACAAATCCTTTTGCTCCATTTTGGCAGTTTGAAAGGGAACGTATATCCTTCCCAAAGGCACTGACCTCTCGTAGATACTCTAGACCATGTTCTGCCTACCAAAGTTGAGGCAGCAAGACATACATCCTTTATAACAGTGTAAGCTTAACAACCTTAAAATACTAAATCAATATAAGCAAACTTACCTAGAAAAATGCTCACACAATATCACCACTGCTATGCTAAGTGATACTATTAATTTATTGCTTTATGTGCAGTGTTCACTAAGAATCTAAGAGATAACCTATAATACAATTACGAACAGTGCAGTGTACTGACAAAATTGTGGCAAGTTATTTTTAAAAGTGTTGTTAGCAGAAACCAGCTCTGTCATGCATATCACAGCTGCACAATGTACTGTTGCTTCAGAAAGAGGTAGTCCCAGACAAAAGAACAGGAAAATTCTGGACTGTGGTTAAACACAGCCACCTTCCAAGACATAGAACAGCCGCTTTAAAAAAAAAAGCATAAGAGTACTATGTATCACACGATACTTGGCAACATAGTAAAAGGGCTTAAAATGAACATAGAAAGGTCCAAAGGGCTACAAAGAAACTCAGCGAAAAAACAGCTCAGAAGTTAGCTTCAAGAATTTGGCAGAGGATCCTGGAAAACTGAATAAGAAAAATAGGAGCAGACTTCTTTCGTACTTACGTAGGGTATCCTCGCACGCCAAATTCAGAACACAGTGGAATATCTACAGTACAATCCACTTTAACAACATAGACCTGTGGGTTGTCCATGCTGTTGTATTTATCTCCCAAATCATTCCAAGTTGGCTGGAGGCGCTGACAGTGTCCACACCTGTGACAGAAGGAACAAGATACTATTTAATAACTGCTCACACTTAGAGGGGAAGGAGTCTATGCAAAAGTCATATGCAGAATGGTGATTTTGATAAATTTAAACTAAATTTTAAATCAAAAGTTACATCAGTTAAATCAGAAATCTTCCATACTCAAGCACTGTTACACTAAGCAACAGCAAATGCAATTAAGAACTGGAGCATGCTGCAAACACATCTCATGTAAAAACCATCAGGATCTGAGAACCTCTTGCTACTCTCCTTTTACTTTACAAATCCTATGAATACCCCCCAAACTTAGTGAGGCTATTAATCAAAGCACTGTCAGTCTTCCAGCTTTCTAGAAAAATCCTGCAAGGTTGCCCAGCTTTCTTTTTTTGCATTCTAATAATTCAAAATCCACCTTTTTTAGCAGCAGGTAAGAAGATCGTTTCTAGCCTCTCTGTAATGCCACTTGCACTTCTGTGCTTCACAGGAACGGTAACACACAAGTCAAGAAACATCACAACAGATTTCTGAACATGGTTTTCCAAAATCTTGATGATCCTTGTGAGTCCCTTTCAACTCAGAATGTTTTGTGATTCTGTGAAAATCCTCCTATCCTGTGCTCTGCCCCAGCAGCACGCCATGAAGTCTTTATATCTGCATACACACAGAAGAACGGCTTCGCACAGTTGCTACCACAGCACCTCCCCAGAAGCAGAAAAAGGCTATTCTTCTCCTCACTGATTTCCTTATCTTTCAAGCCATTTTAGCAATACGCTATTCCTCAAAGTATGATGAAAAAATTTAAGGAATAGATTTTCATTTCTCTTTAACGGCTGCTTTTGCCAACCTTCCAAGACATCTAAGAAACACAAAGTTGGATTAACAGAAAACATTCTCGGACTGATGATACGAAAGCACTTATTGCTTGGCATGACCTAGAACATCTACTTCATAAGTAACAATTAAATCACCATTAGGACTTTGAAGAATTTTGCTCTGACTTTAAACAGTTTCACTCATATGAATGATTTTGAGTACACTCGTAGAAAAGTTGCATGGATTCACACCTTTCTAGGTATCCTGATATCGTTAAGAGAAAAAAAAACCAAAACCAAATAACTCTTGAGATTTACTATATGATAAAGAATTTTTTCTGATCTTAATTATTAAGTCCTGTTACAGTCAGGCACAGTGGGTCACAAATGCTTCCACGATGTGGGTGAATTCAACCTCTGATGTGATCTTATTCTGAATTGTCCTGGTGAAGGGATACAATGTGTTATTATTAAAATCAAATATTCCTTAAATATTTAACTTCTAACTGAAGCCCCTCCATAGTCAACTCCTTCACAGAGCCTGAGTCAAGAGGATTTTAGATACCCTTGTCCCTTCCCTAGCAGATGCAGTGATTCAAAACACCAAATGAGTACTGACTGGTGTTATAGAACAGAGCATGGAAAACTAGGTAAGTGAATCCAAATTAATTAACCTCCTGTTTTTTAACCACAACAGAGCTGCCTTGTCCCTACTTAACACTGTGATCTCTGCTATACACACCCCTTCCCTTCCTTCTTTGGATTATGGAAGCTAAAACTGAGAATAAAGCAGGAAAAATGTTCCTATCTGAATCAGTAATCAACTAGTTAGTCATTCCCAGTTTGGGAAAAAAAAAAAATCAGTATTATATAGAAGGAAATACAAGACAAGTCCCCAAAATACTTTTTCTGAAGTTTCTAAGGAAATATATGTAAAACCAAGGAGGTCGAAACCAAAGAGAGCAAGACCATGCAACATCACCTGCTACCCTCAGCCCCATGTACCGACACAGTCCTTCACTGCTGCTACTCCACAACACATTAGTGGGGCTGGGGGAGCTGCTGGGGACAGTGGAGACCTGGGTGTCAATGATGAGTCCTGCTCTTTTATTCCTACATGGGCTAGAAAGTTGTAAGCATCCACAACCTCCATTTACAAACACAAAGGAAGATCCAAAAGAGACTAACACAGACATTCCTGGGGTCACCAGCAGAGCTTGTGCTCTGCAGCCAGCAAGGGTATCTCCACAGCAAGATACGGCTCAAATCCTTATCCAGTTAAAAACATAGACATGTATAACGATATAAGCAACACAGGACGAATCTTGCTCTGGACAAAAGAATTCAGCTGAAGTAAAATCCAGTCAACAGAGTTCAATTCAACAACAATGAACTCTGGAAATCATTTCTGCTGCAGCTCAGTGGGCTTGCCAGAGGTTCACCTGGACATAAGAAAGAACATATGTTGAAAAGATCTATAAGAGTCAAAATAACATAGTGAAACTACTCAGTTGAGATTCCTTCCAGCTAAGGAACCAGGGGAACTTCACTCTTCTGTAGAAATGCAAGTGGCATGGCAACCAACTTGAGAATACTTTGTGCCACCAAGAGAGTAGCCTGCTTACTGTTCTGTCCCCAAGTGTATCCACTAAGTGGGACAGCCTTCTGAACAAAAACCTTACAACATCTGATGGCAAATGACTTGGAATGCTCTCTTCTTAGAGTATCCTGCCATATTTGAAACAAATGTAGAACCTCATGTGTACCACCACTGTTTCTGAGCAAGGCCCTCAGCAACATGTTTCAGGAATCTGGAAGAGAAGCGTGGTGTTGGCTCTAACCCAGCTCTTACTGGTAGCATTGATGATGCAACGTTAGCAGCATCCACATAAACCTGAAAAACAATCCCAGCTAAACTTTGGGCTGTTTGCTGTTTGCCTTGTAACTACAGAGAAAAGCCTGTGAGAAGCATTAGGAGATTAGCACATCACCTCAGAACAGGGCAAGAGGCTCTAATATAGACTCCAGGACTGTCAGGCTGCCCCCCTGATCCCACTGACAATAAAACTATGGGTGTGTATAAGCACCTCGCTCAGGCACTAGGATGTTCCCTTTGTTCTGCTCTTCCCTTGGAGATGAAACCTGGCCCTGCTGCTGCCTGTCAGGAGCCAGACATCCAGACCAAGGGCTCTGAAGCCAAGACCCAGAGATCTGGAGGAGATTTGCTAAGGATGAGAGGAACATCCAGAGAAGCCTCAACAAATCTGGTAAATGACACAGCTCCCTCACACTTAAGTTGGGCAGAGATCCCCAGCCGTCTCAAGGGCACAGCATGATCCAAGTTTGCAAGGCCAGAGTTCCCTTTGATCCGTACTGAGGATGTGCAGCATGCACAGGATTCTGCAACAGCACTTTTGGCAGAGGATCTTCTACAGCGTCTCAGGATAAAAGAAAGCTCATCTGGTTTTAGGGATGCCTTTGAAACAGTCAGTCAACATGTGGACAGACAGGTGATATCATCACCCGAAAACAGAAGAGAACAGAAGCACTCCTGTTCTGCACGGGCATTTCTTAGGCCTTACTGCACTCTCAGGCAAAAGTCCTTCACCAGCAAGTCAGGCGTCAGCTACTTTTGTCATCTTCAGAGAACAAAGGCATCTGCTCTTTCAAGCTTTTACTTAACATTTTCACATGGCATAAATAAGTCAATGCTAACAACAAAAAAAGTTTTCAAAGGAAATGCTTTCCTGCTATGGATTTCAAAGACTCTCATATGCCTAAATGGCACCATGTAGCAATGGATAACTTTGGATCAAAACATAACTTCTGCACATTGTTCCCTTAACTTTATTTTATCTAGATCAAAAAAAGCTCGGGAATAAAAAAAAAGGAATAACGAAACCTAACAACCCTAACAATAGAACCCCCAATAACATCTACTGGGTATCAACAAGATAAAAAAGGGTAGGAGAGGCAAAGAAAAGAGAAGAATATGAACAACCATGAGAAAGACCCAGAGATGAGAAGTACTGTCCCCTTGACTGAGAATATTCAGTAAGGCACTGTTCCCTCATTCTTCTCAACCATTCTCGTGCCAAACATACCAGTCCAGGACAAAAGCCCAGTGGGTCTCTTGCAAACCTGAGAACTCTCCAGCTCTCCTACAGATACCTGCGGCTTCGGGGACACAGCACGGTGGTTAACGGAGCAAATTTACCCTTAAATTTCGTGATTGCAAAGAGAACATAAATTCTGCAATGAAAGCATCTGCGAGCCTGGGCTGGGGGGCACAGGCTAAGTTAGTGACAGTGGCCAAACTGCAACTCCTCTCTGTCTCTTTGAGCTACGCCGGAGCGACTCCCCCGCAGCCCCAGCCGGGGGGCGGCTTCGGGCGCCGATGGGTTGGACCTGATGATCTCAGAGGGTCTTTTCCAACCTAACTGAGCCCGTGGCTCTGTGACGGGGGCGGTCGGCAC
>VZTJ01002927.1:1396787-1435498 GCA_013397795.1 Orthonyx spaldingii | reverse complement strand
ACGCACAGCCGGACCCTCCTCTCTGGAAAGACACCATTCTCCAAAAGTGTTGTTTGTACAGCGTGAGACGTCTGTTTTATAATGTTATTTGTTAATTAGATTGCTCTATATATCTATATTAAAATCTAAAATAATTGCCGGTTTTATATATTATTTGTTTATATTTATATTATTTATATTTTTGTATACAGACACACCAATTTCTGGAAATCCTTAATTCCATAAAAACATTACGACATTATTCAAATACCATATAATATCTATTTTTATATTCTATTTTGATTAGATTGATCTAGAAATTTATATTAAAATTTAAAACAATAACAAATTTTACATCTTTTGCTACACACACACACACACACTCTCATTTCTGGAAATAAATAATTTTATAAAGACCTTAAAATATTATTTATATAACACATAATATCTATTTTATATTCTGTATTAATTATATTGATCTATGGATTTATATTAAAATTTGAAATATTACTTCTTTTTCATATATTTACACACGCACACGTACTGCAATGAAGGTTTTCTTACAATAAGTGAGTGATAAGAAGGCAGGTGTGGTGGTACCAGCCAGGTCAGTTACAGTGCTGTGCCTCTGTGAGAAAGCCTGGCCTCCGAGGTCCTCAATCCCAGCTCTATGTCCAACAGGAAAGAGGTCTCCGTTCCCTTGGGTCTCCTGCCCTGTACTTGGCACCTACTTCTGAGAAAGGGAACAAACAAATGGGTGTTCACACTGCTTGAGGGTTTTGGAGCTGCAACAGTGTAACAATAATCAGTAAAAAGTAATAATAGTAGTAGCAAATAATACTAAAAGGTGATCAGTATGAGAGAGCTGCAAGCTGATATAACACAGGAGAAGGGGGTTGTATTTCATGGAATCACAGAACAGTTTGGATTTGAAGGGACCTTAAAGATCATCTAGCTCCAACCTCCCTGCCATGGGCAGGACACCTTCCACTAGAAAAGCCCCATCCAACCTGGCCTTGAACACTTCCAGGGATGGAGCAGTCATAGTTTCCCTGGGCAACCTGCCTCTCCACTCCCACAGTAAAGAATTTCTTCCCAATATCTAATCTAATCTAAACCTACCCTCCTTCATCTTAAAGCCATTACCTTTGCCTTATCATTCCATGCCCCTGTAAAAAGTCCCTCTCCAGCTCTCTTGCAGGCCCTCTTTAGGTACTGGAATGCTGTTCTCTTCTCCAGGCTGAGCAACCCCAGCTCTCTCAGCCTGTCTTCACAGGAGAGGTGCTCCAGCCCTCTGAGCATCTTTGGGGCCCTTCTGTGGGCTTATTCCAACAGGTCCATGACTTTCTTGTGTTGGAGGTTCCACAATATTTCTATACCTGCTTCAATTTTAATTATTTTCAGTTTAGATTTAAATTCAGGTCCTTGAGCTTGGGATAGTGAAGTGGGTAATAATCAGGGACTCACCTTGTTTAGCAGCAAAGTCCATTTTTATTAAAAATTCAGGAAACTAAATAATTCATCGTGCACACGTGCACGCAGACATGACTCTGACTTTTGTACTTGCAGCGCTCTGTGCTGGTGTAATATCAGGACTCAGAACCAGCAAGACAGGCTCATCCTGGCACTGCTCTGCTCACTGACAAGCTGCTGCTTGCAGTCAAGTGCCCGGACAGGTAGAGTTCACTTCAGTGTGTCCTCCAGATTCCTCCTTCCCCACATCATCTCATCTCCGAATGCTTCACTCTAACATCTCCTCTTCCACAGGATTAGCACAAGGAAGGACCTGGCTGTGCTGCCCTTGTGCTTGTGCAACACTCATTTCATTTCCTGGACTGGTTTTCCCTTAGAGCCTGTGCTGACTCTGGTTACACAGCTCAGTTTTACACTACAGCATCTTTCCAAAGGCCATCCTTAGAGCCAAAAAAATCACTTCTTAAACCTCCCCCCAAAAAACAAGAAATTAAAATTAGAGATGTATTTTCTTCGAAAATTTTAAATTACTTTCTAAAGCTATTATCTGCCTCAAAATTAGTCTTCCAAAATTTGTCATGATGTATATATGAAACAACTACAAAAGACTGAAACTACACTTACTGCCAAGCTAGAAGAAAGGACAAACCTGGAGAGTCCAGAAAGTAGCTAATTACCTGAATAAAAATTCAATTTCAAATCAGTAACCTTAAGTACAAAGCAGTAGTCCTTTCTTTAAACAAAGTTTCTTTCTGTGGTCTTCAAATTAAGTGATTGACTAATTATGAATTTAAAAAAAAAAAAAAAAAAAAAAAAAAAAAAAAGACAAGTGCAGATTATTTCCCTCTTCAGAACATGAAAAAAAACCAACCCAACCCCCTAAATAAAAAGGCAGTATCAGAAAGAGTGAGAATGACTAATTCTCAGACCTTCAAGAATAGTGTTGATACAACCAGGTGAGTCGTCTAACCACAGAAAGTACCTCCTGTCGTTAAGGGAACTATTTCTTTTCCCCATGAGTGTATTTTCGATCTCCTTTTTCTCTGTACATTTACCATACTTAAAAATAGACTCTTAAATTACAGATCATCTTACCTTAATTAAAAATGGACTAATTAAAAGCTATTTTGAAATATTTTTATAATGAATGTGTGGATTTAAGGCTTCTGTCCTAGGTACATACCACAGAGAAAGGGACAGCAATATAGCATCACTTTCAGTAGAAATGTGAGTATAACATATAATAACATTCCCTAGAGGAACAGGTACAGGTTGTAGTTAAGCTCTTGTCAATTAGCCAGAACTACTACTAGGGCAGAACCACCAATAAGAATAGTTCTTTCCCTGAGAATACACCTTTCCTCTCCATAAAATGTTAATAAGTTTAATATTGCATATGTAAGTTAGTGTTTCCTGCTTGCTGATTTGCATTTTGATTAAAACTCAATTACTTTGTCTACCACCTCACTCCAGCTCCCTATTTCCTCTGCCATTCCCAGAGTAAATGGTTTGGAGCACCTGAGAAGGCAAAACCTAGGGCAAACGGTCCCAAGGACAAAGAGCCACCAACATCAACCAGTTATGCTTGCTGCAATTGCTTCTCACTGATCAGCAGCTCACAGCAACTCATTCTGGGTGAGAACATGCATTTGGAGGTGAAAACTATTAGGGGAAAAAAGCTACAGATGGTAACTGATGCAATGACTGATCTCAACTAACCTCGTAATGGAGAGGAAATTGTCAATACACAGAAATTAGCCCACATTGTTTATAAGCATGAGGGCTCATCCTTGGATGTTGGCAGTCACTGTTGATTATGACTCCCAGTGAATCCTACAGCCTCTGTGCACATATGACATCTCCCAATGTCCTCCATTCTCTCAGCCTCAGTTCTGATATAATATTATCTCAAATAATCACAATAATCTCACAAATCTCACAATAATCTCACAAATAATCTCAAAATCTTTGCAGAGAAATAATTGTGGTAACCCAAACCTAGTCCACTGCATCTTAATGCCCCATGCAGCCAGCTCCCTCTGTCTAAGAGGCACCAGCTTTTTTCTGGTGGATGCTTTGACCTGCAGAGGTCAAACAGGACAAACAAATTATTTATCCACATGTGCTTGGCCAAAGAAAGTCCTTGGTGGACCATATGTGCTCAGGGAGGCTGTGCAATGCATAAGTATGATGTAGTTGCTTCGTAGGACCAAGGAGCCTAAGACTGGAAAAGACCTCAGAGTGGATGAATTTTAGTCCTCAATCTGCCAGATAATAGCATTATCCAATCCTATTTGTAAACTGTCTCAGCTCTGTTTTAAAACAAGCAACAGGTTGGAGCTTTATTGCCTACCCCACTCTGAAAGTTAGTTCCTTGCCTAGGATTATGAACTTTTTTCATAGTCAACCTATATTTATTTATAGCTCATTCATACCAGGATTTTCCTCTGCCAGCATTGTCTTTTCAATGAAATACTCTTTTCCCCTCTGACAGTATTTAGAGGTAGCAGTGACATCCTTTCTCACTTTTGTTCTGCTAGACTAAACAAGCCAACAGCTCCCATTCATGCCTGAGTACCATCCCACAAATCTGCACAAACCAGACTGGCAAATAAAAACAATCATTCTTGCTCTCATTCATTCCCACACAGCTGAGCAGCAAATGTGTGTTCTAACACTTGCACATCTCAGTCATCTTACCCCTAGTGTTAAATGCATTTCAAAAATGAGACTAACATCTAACCTAAGAGTTTGACTGTTTTGCAGATGTTTCCCTTTCCATTCATGTCACAAACAACTACTTCCTCTCTGTGACTCAGACCTGAAAAGGTGATATTATGTATGCATTCAGTTTGTTTCGGGTTTTTTAAAATGTGATTTTCTTGCTGTCAACTAAAGCAATATACAGCAAAAACTGCCCGGCTTGACAGAGTCCAGAAATAGGTGCTCTGACACACACACACCTCTGTGCCACACCTTTTTCTCTTCTATAATATTCAATTAATAGACGACTATTTGCAGGCGTGGAAAATGACCCTTCAGAAGCACCTTTGTTTCTCTATTTTTCTCAGCTTCCCATTTCTCACTTATATTTTCCCCAGTTTCAAGGACTTTGCTAGAGCCAGGCTTGTTTTCTTAAGAGCTTCCTGTTTCTGATCTGTATTTTAAAACAGCAGCTGAAATTGTGTCACCAGAGGATGCTAACATCTGGGAGCAGTGAGGAGAAACAAAAACACTGCTTGAGACTCTCAGGTAAGAAATAAGAGAGGCATCATCCAGCCCAGCTAATAGTCCTTTGAGCAGGAAAAGCTGAGCCTCCACATTTACTCTTTTACATCTGTATTGGCCATGTTGAGTTTTTCTGCCTTCTGGAATGTTTTACCTATTTCTTTTTCAGCTTGTGATAACAGTGTGTACACATTTCTTTGCAATGTTCAGTTTTAGACCGAATAAAAAGAGTGTTTCAGGAGCCGTTATAGCTCTCATGAAAATTGTTCTGTTTTGTTCCATTCCTTCAAATAGCAGTATAGCTACATAATTGACTTATTGTACTCTTTTTGATTGAAATGGAAGTTTTCATACAGGCTCTCTAGGAAGCATAGACAGGGAAAACAAGAAGGGGGTGTCATCCTTGTTTTCAAGAGCCTTGGTCCTCATGGGAACTTCAAGCACCCCAACATCTGTTGGAGGAGCAACACAGGAGGCACAGGCAATCCGGGAGTTTTCTGGAATGTGTTTATGACACAGCCACCAATGAGCAGAGGTGCTGTGCTGGACCTTGTTCTCACCAATGAGGAAGGGCTGGTGGAGAATGTGAAGCTCAAGGGCAGCCTGGGTTGCAGTGACCATGAAATATTTGAGTTCCTTAGAGCACCAAGGAGGGAGCACAGCAAGCTCACTACTGTGGACTTCAGGAGAGCAGACTTTGGCCTCTTCAGGGATCTTCTTGGTAGTACACCCTGAGATAAAGCTGTGTAAGGGACCCAAGAAAGCTGGTTAACATTCAATGATCCTCTCCTTCAAGTTCAGGGATGACATATCCCAACAAAGAGGAAGTCAGACAAAAACTCCAGGAGGCCTGCATGGATGAACAAGGAGCTCCTGGACAGATCAAAACACAAAAATAAAGCTTACGAAGGGTGGAAACAGGGACAGGTAGCCAGGGAGAAGCACAGAGAAGTTCTCCAAGCAACCAGGGATTAGGTTAGGAAAACTAAAATCCTGATAGAATTAGATCTGTCCAGGGACATCAAAGGCAATAAAAAGAAAAAAGCTACTATAGGTATGTTGGTGATAAAAGGAAGACAAGGGAAACTGTGGGACTTCTTCAGAAGGAAAGAGGACACCTGGTTACCAGAGGCATGGAGAAGGCTGAGGTAGTAGATGACATTTTTTGCCTTGGTCCTCACCTGCAAGAGGTCCAGTCACACTGCCCAAGTCACAGAACACAAAGGCAGGGACTGGCAGAGTGTAGAACCGCCCGCTGTAGGATGCCAGGTTCAATCAGCTGACCCCAACTGACCAGAGGGATATGACACACCACAGGATGTTGCTCTCATCAATAAAAGCTGGGAGAAAGAAGGAGAAAAATGTAAGTTCAGAGTTATGTCATTTTTCTTCCTAAGACACGGTTTTGCAAGATGGAGCCCAACATTTTTGGAGATGGCTGAATATTTTCCTGCCAATTGCAAGGTGTGAATGAATCCCATATTTTGCTTTGCTTGTGCACACATCTTTTGCTTTACATGTTGAACTACTTTTGTCTCAATCCATGAGTTTTTGCACCTTGAGCCTTCTGATTTTCTCTTCCATCCCACTCAGAGTGAGTGGGCATGAAGCTATTTAGGGACAGACCCCTACTGGAGCTAAACCAGAACATTTACCCAAGCCAAGATACCTTTTCCAATCTTTTTCCTTTTTTTATTTTCCCGTTCTTGTTTGGGGAAATTTTGGACAAATCTTCTAAAACCACCCAAGTTGCCCCTTCCAGTCAGAGTCAAAGGCTGTACTGAGCCTCTTTGATTTAATGTTTGTTCATAGTAATTTGCAGGCACTCAATGTACAACACTGAATGCTATTAGAGCACAGCTGTCTTCAAGACACTGGACAAAACCCAGAAAATCAGAGAAGATTTTACTATATGTTGTAGGATGTGACAGTATACAAAACAAAGAGAAAAGCCAACTTTACCATAGGATATCAAAACCCACCAGGTGGCTATAGTGCTGCCATTTTCATAAGCCCATGATTTACAGCAAACACTAGTTATTTTAGTGTGTCATTGTATCTTGTGTGTACCATTTAACCTACCATGTAAATGTAGTTTTCTAATTAACATTCCATTGTTAACTCTACCTATAATTCACACACAGACACACACACACACACAGAAAGACAAACTCTTATGTACAGCCTGCTAAGAGACTTTTAAAGCTCAAAATAGAGCAACTTGTATTTTGACAGCTGTCCTTTGAATCCCAAACTATAGCCCCTCAGGGGACACAGCATTATGTAATTTTAGTGACAGCCCAATTGTCATTCAGCTAGAAAGGATGTTGTGATCTCAATGGAAAAGAAAAACGATACTGCCATCTGTAAGCTTATAGACCTTTTTCTTTGGTAATTTGTACCTCTCATGAAGGGTTAGGACTGGAAATTACTACAAGCTGTTGAATAAAATGACATCACTTTGCCACCCACAAAATGTTACGAGTTTGTCAGCCTAGCAAATGGCACAGCAGTAAGGAAAGCAGTCTCATGGCAAGTGAGGGCTCTTCTTTCTGGAGGAAATGTATTCTCATTGTGCTGGTTGACCACTGTCTCTGTGGGACTCTGACCACCATGGTCACAAACCCCAGTTTCAGTGATTGCTCTCTTCATTGTCTGCAGGAAAAGAATATATAATTGCTGGGAATGCTGCTCAGTCCATGGTCCTCTGATTTTTATGGTTCAGTCAAATGAAACTGAATTTTGTTTTCAGTCAATTTACTCTCAATTGTAAGTCACTATGTGGCAAAATTAATAAATGGAGAAATTCACTTTTGCAATTAGAAGTTGTTAGGAAGAATAGGATAATATAGATTGAAAATTTCATGGATCATAAAGAAAGAATTTCCTGCTATTAATTCTGCAGCTGCTTTAATGTATTCCTCTTAATGATGGAATACTGGAGGCTATTTTTTTCCATGGTTGAATTCTCTTCCATTACACTGCACACACCCTCTTAAGTAACCTGCAGCTGCTTTTATCTGCCAGTACAAATGCTGGTCCATTGTGATATTTGACACATTACAGAGCCCCTGTGAGTTCTCCACATACTCTAAATAAAACCAACCTGAAGCTCAAGAAACAGGGGCTGCAGGCACGAGAAGAATTTTAAAATGCCCTGACATATTGAGAAGGTGAATGAAGATTAGGAAAAAAGAAACCAAAAAGCACATGTGTAGACAGAGTTACTCACTCATAGTTTTTGGCCAGCTCCACATGCTGTAAAACAAGAAAACTGGTTTTAATTATTTTTTAATCAGCACTTTCTCCCTGATCTGCCCTGCACTCTTCTGGTGGCTCATAACCAGCATACTCCAATATCCACCCAAAGAAAATTTGTACTCTGATGTTACCCTTTGAAAGCCAGCTGCAATTAAGGGGACCAAGAAGAGCAATTTTTTTCCCTTCATTTTTCTCTTTTGAACTGATACACCACCTCTCTTTAGTAAAGAAGACCCAAAACTGGGAAGGACTCTAATTCTAACTGACAGGGCTGCCATTACTTAATGTTTGTTTTATGCTTGCAGTATGTCACATAATCTAATTTGGAAGTTTTGGACCACTAACAAGCTTCTTTTCCCTGCAACAGCTGATGTCAAATGCAGTCTTCACGACTTCAGAGAGGCAAAGAAGAACGTACAGAGATCAAAAAATAAAACAAATATCCAACCTTTTAAATGGGAGCCAGCCGATTAGGATGTAAGCACAAACAACTTCATTACGTGCACTTCACTCCTTTCAGAGCCGGCTCTTCTTAAGAGCACGAGAGAAGCTGTGAACTGGTCTGGCTGGGAGATCCCACCTGAGCCTGCTGAGCAAACCAGGGACCACAGAGAACATACCACACTCAGCACTACAAAATGTTGCCAGGGAGCAACCAGGCTGCAGGGAGAGGAGCTCTCAGAAGGGGCTGTCAATACTTACACCTTTTTGCTGATAGATTCACTCATGGCAAGTAAGGCAAAGGTCATCACAGGGGCAAATATCATAGAGGATGCTAATTTCTTGGGAAGCTGGACACTTTAGCAAAGTCAAATAAAAAGTCTTGTGCTTTAAAATAAGGGATCATGCCCTAGTCTAGAGAGTAAAGAATGGTGTTCAGGAGTCAAGAGCTTCACAAAGTGTTTGGGAAGCATTCAGCTACACAGTGAGATGACCAAAAACAGAACATGGTGGGACTTTTCCCTAGAAACCAAGGAAAGCGAAAGGAGAGCACTCACGGATGAAGAAGACAGGAAAATAGAGAGGAAATGGGAAACAATAATGTCACAAAAGTCAGGAAAAGACAAATCTTCCAACAAGATGAAGTCATCAAGCAGGCCAAATATAGCAGAGAAACATGCCATCATTGCCCTGAACACAGAGAGATGTTTACAAACTCTTTGGAAATAGGTATAACTATTTCTGAAGAAAGACAAAACATGAGAGGATGACAGATAACAGTGACTAGATATAAGTAATTTGGCCAGACAAGGATTTAGCAAAATTAGGTCTTTCTAGCTTAACCTGAGAGATCTCTTCAACTGCTTGGTGTGAAAGACATCAAATGGTGATGCAAGTTAAACACTGTCTTCAACAAATTTATTACTACTACTCCTCCACAAAATGGGAAGAGGTGCTGTGCTAGCATCTTTGGAGGCTTTTTTGGATGTGTGTAACCAGTGCACTTTCATCAACTTTTCTGTCATTCTCCTATGTGTCCGAATTTTTCCTAAGCAGAGACTTCTGTTTTAGAAACATTGACTGTGTCCTTGCCCTTTCAGCTTGGTCTAAATTGCTTTAGTTATCAGAGAGTTTGGAATCATCATTCTTAATGAGAAAAATTGTTCTTTTTGTAGACAGAATTTAATCTTATCTCATGAAACAAGATCATGTTTCTAGTGCATTTGGTTTGCTAGAAAAGTATTAGGTACCTATTTTTCTGACCTCATCCTTGGGTAAATACAGCTAAATCAGTGACTGTAGCTTTAGGCATTCAGCCAGGGAGAAATTAATTTTCTGTGCTGATGTTCTCAATGAAAAGCTGAGGTACCTCAAGCAGTTTAACAAAACTAAACATGCTGGATTTTTTGTGAAGTCTCAGTCTACGTGATAAAAAGCAAGCCCTTCCTTGACTGCCATCTTGCCAAGACACATAGACTGTAGGTGTGCCTACTGCTAGAAAGCATTAAATAAATATTTTCCCTTAGTGCGAGCTCGAGCACAATTAGTTAAAGATCTACTTGTAGAAGAATTAAAATATTATAATTACACAGTTACAGCTCTATATATTTTGAACAACTTAGATTTTATAGGAATTCTTATGCAACCAATCACACAAGGGCAGCTACTCTGAAATTGTATAGTTAACTATTCTTTCTTTGCCCACTTAGATTCTGAAAATGAAGGAAAGACAATCAGTTATTCATGCATAATGCTGGAGTTGTCACTGAAGCACATAGACTCCTATGAAGTATCCTACAGGACAATAGCAGTAGCTTGCAAAGAGGTTGGAGCAAAAGAAGTTACTAATTACTTAGAACATCCTATCACCAACCTTTGAACAATTTGATCTATTTTTTCCTCTTTTTCATGCAGAACAAAGGACACTTGATCATAAAGCAAGGAGGTACCAAGAGTTGCCTGGGAACATTCAGCTAGTGACATAAACCCACCAAAATTCCTGTTTCTGTGAAGCCCAGTCTTAACTGAAAACCATTCACCAGGGACTACTGCTGTTCCTCATACTCTGTTGCAGGTCATAAAATTCCTCTCAAAGACAGTGAGTCACCAGCAAAAGCCTCTCTGAAGTTTCATTCTCTAAAAACCTTCCAGGTAAATAAAGTGCCTTTCCCCTCTCCTATTCTACTACTCAACTTTCTGCTTGAAAAGGGAGGGAGGGGACAATCATGCTCTGTTTTACTACATTAAAAATTAATTTATCCTCACATATCACTGAACTTGCATTCTATATACTGATCAATGATTTCATGTACTTAAAACCAGCAATTGCCTGAGGATCTGATTTTCTTTCACACTGAAGAACTCTCAACCTCTGCAAAGAGCAGAAAGGGAGCCATAACTACCTGTTTTTCATGTGTACAAAGCACTATGGGGAGTCCCTGATGGCAAACAGATCATACCACTAAGTCAATAACACAACGCAAGCATTTAACAGCCATTCCTGCTGGCACGGGACACACAAGGCAGCACAAACGAGGTGCCCAACTCACATTCTGGAAAAAAAGGAAAGCACCTTTACTCTCACACCAGCAAGACACCCTGCACAGTGGATATCTTTTTTATTCAAATTACAAAGTTAATTTCAATGGAAATTAAATTCTTTAGGAATATTGACTGAAATTTGAATCACTATTTCAAGAGTTTCGCACTGTGCTCCACAAACATTAGAACAATGGCAGGCAAGGGCTAAGCATGTTTTGGATGATAGGGCCAGGAGAAAGAGGAAAGCCAGGGTTAAAACGTGGAACTTGTCCATTCGACATTTAGATACTTCATACAGATATAATGAATGCATTCTACATAAACCTAAATGAATTCTAGTGTAAATCTGAAATAACTCAAACACAGAACAGGGCTGTGTGTCCTGCCTACAGAGCACCACTGCTTCAATGTCCTGCAGTGAAAACAACCGTAAAGAAATGATTAACATTCATCATCAAGGTTTATGTGGCAAGGAGTATTTCTGCTTAGAGATTCATGTGATGGACTTCCCATGACTGGAAATATCTACCTGGTCCTAGGACCTGAAGAAGTTTTCGGCAAAAATGAATCTCAGACTTTGAATTAACCACCTTAAAATGACAGGGCATAAAAAAAAATCCATGAAACCACCTTTCTCCTCCATGTGTAAATGAGATGGATTTCTATGAATGCTACCTGGAAAAAATATTTTGACCATAGTATGAGAAGAGAAAGGCATTTTGACTGTACCTCAAGGCATGCAGGAACCATCCATCCCGTGTGTTTACAGGCTCTGGATCCTGTTTGATGCAGAGCAGATCCTCCTTGAGTTGGTAACACCTACGACACGGGTGCTTGTTTCGTCCACTGAGATGTGGTCCTGGCTAAGGTTTCTTACTCTGTTATCTCAGAGTGGAGGCAATCTAGGGTTCTCTAGATAAGGCTGTGTACATAAGGCTTGTTTGGACATGGAAGTTCTTTTTTAATGGCAGATCCTGCTTTTAAAGTTGATCTTTTATTGGCAGCATATGACTGACAGGCAGCTGGCTCGAGCCTCCAGCACTCTTGGCAGACAGACACTGTCTGTGCAAACCTACCTCAGTGATCGTCAGCCAAAGGANTTTTCAGGTGTATCTCTCTTAAATATGGTTTTTTCCCTGGAGGCGGAACAACTTTTAATTGGATTATACACCCATCAATACTCAAAACTAGCTGGTCACTGGCTCTGTTTCCCAGGAAGCAAGGTGCACTACTTCCTGCACCATAGGTCACTTGAAAGACTGACCCTTCCTGGGTAAACCCACGACAGGATCCAAACCAAAGAGTCCAGTGCTCCCAGGTCTGGAGAGACAAATAAGCTCAACACCTTTCTGATGAGCCACTGTACAGTGACAAGTCTGTACTTTTACTTGAAAAGAAATTTATACTCAATCCACAGGAGTATTGTGAGGTTTCATTTATGCATACTTGCAAATTACTTTGGAAAAAAAAGATACAAATAGCAAATAAGTTTTATTGAGAACTCCAGCTAGCAAATGCAGGAACAACTTCTAGCATATAGTTAACTTTTGCTTTATTCTTCCTTTAAGGTTGTTGTTTCTTGTTCATTATAATCACTCAAACCATGGTGAGGTTACAGCTCTTAACTCTACTTGGACATCTCTACTCTGTGGGAAAACATGAAAACATGGATTTTTACAATGTACTTATGAGAAACCGTGCTGAAAAATAAGCTTTGTAGTATCTGCTGTTACCCTTAACATCTGTTGCCACAATAACACCTGGCTTGGGACCTCTGTTTGCAGATAAAGTTCATGCAGCAGAAGAAGGAAGTGTAGTTCCTTGACAGAGCTGCATAAGTCAACACATGTCAGTGGCTTTATTGCAGTGAGTCACTCCTCCAAGCCTCTGCGTGCTCAACACCTGACAGTGAAAGGAGACTTCACCATTTCAGGTACTCTAACACAGCAGCTACTGCTCCTGGACTACAATTACAACAGTTACTGCTCATTGGAGCCTGAGTCATAAACTTGAGATACATATCTGAGCTTTTACAAGGTTGGAAGGCACATTGACACTAAGGGCTTTGCATCACTCCCATCTTCAGAGGCACCGCTCTGCCTCTAGCTGCTTAAATCTTCAGCTGTTGTACAAAATGAGACACTGCGAAGAAGGAGGTGGGGGTTTGCATGCCACATTTTTCATACTGACATGCCTGGAGTTCCACTGAAACAAATGGGCCTGGTTTTAGGGTGTAAATAATTAATTTTACATGGCAATAGTGTGCAACATGTATTTACAATCATTCTTACAAGGCACCTTTCTCACATGCCTGATAATTTAAGACATTGCATTTTCTAACTTTGTCAAAGAAATAGAGAGGAAAAGAGGAAAGGAATCAGTTCATAAAATATGCTAAAATTCTGGAAAAAGGCTTTGACAGAATGTCCAGCAGCTTCCAGGCACCATATTCTGAACTGTCCCTCCAAACCAAGCTGTCACCTCACACACGGCTTTCTCTTGCTGGGGACTGTCCTGGTGCTGTGCATGCATCATGTCTCAAACTCTGGGAAAGCCTTTGGTGTCCTCTTGATGAAGAAAGCAAATTGCTTTTTCATGAGTGTATTTAATTATTAATAGGAAGGAATTGTCCACAAGCAGCTCAGAATAGCAGTATCTGTTGAAAAGTTAAGCAATCTCTTAGATCTCTAGGTTTTTGATCTGTTTGGATCCTTTGGGGGACAGAGTCTGCTAAAACCTATAGATCTGGATTAAATTAGAATGGTTCTCACCTTGACCTGTGGCTGGAGGAAGGGTTATTTGCCTTTGCCACTTTCAAATGCTATTTTGAAGTAACATCATGTGCTCTTTTTCAGCCAGCATAGCGAGCATGTTCAGTGCTGTTTGTTCCTCAGTCCAGAAATGCCTACCAGGTGCATTTGCCAGGTGTTAGCAAAATAATGCTCCAGGGAGGGGGAAAAAACCACAAACTGCTGTGTCTGCGTACATAGAATGTGAGATGGCAGTTGTATGTGTTACCCAACTTCTAGAGTCCTTTACTCCATCAACAAATAGAAGGCTACTACCTGGTGCAGCTGAGAGATACACATTTTGGCTGTTGTTTTTAATTTTGTTAAGATCTGTGGTAAGAAGGGGTGTGAAGATGGATGAGCTGTCCGCTTAGAGTCCTCTGAGCCGATGTTACTGCTGTGCATGAAGAAGAAGCTCTAAGAGAAAAAGCTGAGGGTCCAATACAATGCTCCCTTATGATCTCATGAGGTGTTTAACTTCTTATCTTCCTACTTTTCTCTTGGGAATTCAGTGTAGTTCATGTTCCTCATCTATATTTTGCTGCTGATAAGAAATCGACAACACTTTAAAGAATTACATAGTGTCCATTTAAGGTGGAGAACCATGTTCCAGCTTCCTCAAATCCTTATGGAAACCCCTAGAATCCCAATGAAAAGCAGAACTGGATCTCAGGCAAAGTTAATATGATGCCACAAGAAGTAAGCTTAAGGAGATATTAGACAGGAAGGAAAGGGGAACAGTGAAAACAGGCAAATTGAATCTATAGCACATCATTAAAACAAAAGCAGTTTTTTCACATCAAATGACAAACAAGTTGCAACACTGCTAATGCTTGCATGGCTGATTGCTTAGAAACACATGAGGTAAGATTACAGGGTGAACACCCCAATACCTTAAGTGGAGTGAATACCAATGAGTTTTTAAAGCCACAGTCCTGACGTGTTGGCTCTGGGCTAACACTGGGAACAAAGAAACACTCAACCCCCACTCACCTGGCTGACGTAAGTAGAAAGTCATGAAGACATAAGCAGCTCCTGGCCCCACCACTTCTCCCTGCTCCATCCCTTCTCTGTTATGCTGGCACAGCTGTGCACACCTCCACCTGACGGAGCCCATTGGGGCACTTATCCTGCTCCAAACACCTGGCACAGGGGAAGAGCACCACAGCAACAAGGTGGGGAGCACTGCTGATACCCATTGGAAGTTCTGGCAGCCCACAGAACACCTCTGGCCTTGGCTCTGCAGTCGCTGCCAGACAGTGGCTTGCAAGCTGCCTCTCAGTGACTGGTCCATAGCACTGGTCTGTCTTGTCATTTAGATGTCCCAAATGTCCTTGCATGGCATGGCAGTGTCTTAGTCAGGAACAGGGGTGCTACAGTTAGGAGGTGGATTTCTTCCGAGAGTGGCTGCATTTTGTAAGGAAAATATTTAAGTTTGTCGATTTCTTATTTTGCCTTGTGATCTAAGGTATCTGTTTTTTCTTTCCTTCCTTGGCACCACACTAGCTATTAGTTATTTACAAAGCAAGCAAAAATGGGCTAAACTCTTTAAAAAAAATAGACATGGGAAAGGCATGGTCTCTTGCTAACAGTCTAACTTTAGATGTGATGGGATAAAGAGGGAGTAGGAAGACTGGAGGTTGAAATGGGTTCATGGACAAAGATTACAGCATAATTACATTTTGGATGTTCAGCTTTTATAATAATATTGTTGATTCATGGGAAATTATTATTTTGCCACCCTGAACTCATACTTCAGAAATCAGTAACTTTCTCATCTCTTGGTCTAGTGGTTATGAAAAATTTCATTGCAGACTATCTTCATGCAGTTTTTTATCTCTGTCTTTTCTGCTGTGAAATAAAAATAATGTTTAATAGTTCGGCAAAATCTAACTTTAGAATTCAAAATACTAGCAAATTTAAAGTTTAAAAATTGATAGCAATTTTGTGTCCTTGTGTTGAAGGAACCAGAGTACTAAATTGGATACAATGCTGCATGGAAGCCATTTCTGAGAGCTGAAGTGAGAAGTAGCCTGATCAAACAAATGTAAGTGGAGTTTCAATTGAACACTTGTTTTGGGAGGGGGAAGCATGTGTCTCTGTGACCCTTGCAAAGAGTATGCTGCAAGCTGAAGAGTAACACATGGTACAATAAAAGCTCAAATGAGAAAACTGGATGAAGTTGTGGAAAAGAGCTCTGCAGAAAAAAAAGTGGAAGGATCTCAATACAATCTAGCTGTATTGACAGGGAACAGGAAAGAATAACAAAAATTAATCTCTACCAAGCCAGATTGGAAAGTTGGTTTCTGACATTGAGTCAGGTCAAGAAGTAAATTTGATTTAAGGCGTATAACAGATGCAGAAAAAAATTACATGTTCCAATTTCTCCTTAATCTGAAGTGGGTTTAGCAGTATGAAGGCCAGCTATAGTGGACAATCCACAACGTATCATTTCCCACTTCTGTCCACTCTAAACCCTGAGGCTTGCTATATTATTTTCTTAAATTACACATATTGAGTCTTATTTCATTAATCCTGATGAGTTTTGTGTAACAGAACTTTTAGCTCCATCAGTGTTTCAGTTACATTCAACATGCTATTTGGTAAGATGCGTCTTTTGTTCAAAAAGCCATGCAAATATCAGCTGCATAGTGCTAACTTAGAGTTATCATTTTTGTGAAGCCTGAGTTTCTCTGACTAGCTAGCAGAGGGTTCTCCTCTCAGAGAGAACTGTAATGCAGTACCGAGGTCAAATTGTGATATAACTTTTGTATGAGAATTTACCTGAGGTGTTGCTATATTTGTACCCTTATGCAACAGAGTCATCCAGATCAAACACAGCAGAACTGAAGTGAACAGGTGATCTCTACTTTGCAGAATAACACCGGAGAGAAACAGGTTGAAATGTCAAATGTGGACTGCTGTGAGCCCGTTTTGCATCACCCTTAATGCAGGACCTGACTACTGCTCATATTTAAAAACACAGCACTTCACCTGAGAAGACCTCAACAAACTCAAGGATGTGCGTGCATTTGTGGACAATATTTACCGCAGGACCTAATTATCTTCAGGGTTTTGTCAGTGTGGCTTTGGCACCTGAATAAAAGCCTCCTGCATTAGGCTGGTACTATTAGTAGACCACTTAAAATATCTGACTGGCTCTCCCAGAGTGTTACATTAACTGCTGGGTGCCTGCCTCCTCCTCCTCCTTCTTCTCCACCAGGTAAAGCCTGCAAGGCATGCTTGGCTCTGGGTTGCATCCTGCTGTTTATCTGCGGCAGGCATGCAGCAACTCCTTTGCTTCCAGAGCTTCAGCCTCTCCCCGTGCTGGTGATAAGTTACTCCTCAAGTCCTTTCTGCCAATTGTTCTTGGCAAAGGGACCAGGGAAGACTATTGTTGTTGCTGGCTGCTATCTCTGCCTCTGACTCCACTTGGCGGAGGTGCAAATCCATCTCTCTGGTGTGGAAACAAGCTGCTGGACTTCGGATGAGTCAACTCATTAATAAACAGAGAGTTACAAAGGAAACGGGGATCAGTCTTAGCAAAACAAATGCTTTGAAATTTTATTGGATGCTAAGGTGTTTGTCCTCCCCAGCATGACACTGCTTTATCTTGGGCCCCAGCCTTCCTATCAGAAAACAGGGAAGTTAGTAGTTTATCAAATTTTAATCAGCTTAAATGTTGATGTATTACTTACATAGCGTGGAAAGTATTTTCTCTGTTGTTACTGGTGAAAGTGGGTTATTTTTAATTATTAATTTGTATCTGTTTCTATACCTTCCCTGCTTTGTGGCGTATGCCAGTGCTAACTGGAAAGCCTTCCATCACCTACTGCTTACCCTATCTCTGTGAAGGACCCCAAGCCAGCTGCTCTGTGGGAAGCTCAGGACTGAAGTATTAAATTCTCATGGAATTCTCTTCTTTGCTGAAGCAGAAGCATGTGATCAGATCCAGGAACACAGCACTTGGAGGATGGGGGCTTCAGCTTTTTGGTAGATGGGGTTGGTGGGGTTTGCGTTGTGTTAGAGTTGTTTGGTTTTTTTCTAAGGAGAAGATATTTGGATTTTCTCCTTGTCCATAGCCCACTGTTAACCAGGAAAGATTTCGTTTGGATTGGGCCTTAGTGTTTGTCCAGCAACACCATTTTAGTGGTAAAAGGAAAGCCTGGCTCAGCTTTCTTGATGCTCCTTATGCCACCCCTAAGGACAGCAACCCCATTTTCCTTGCACCAGCACTGGGAAAGCCTCACAATTTCCTCAGCTGCAAGATGTCCACAGCCATATGCCCTTCTCTCACCTTCAGAAGCCAAACTTGGTTGAATAGACACCTCAACAGTCAGTTCCCACACAAGTACACTATTCCAGTGGTATAAAAATAAAATAAGGTAGGTACATTACACTTCAGAAAAGCTGGAAGCAAATCAGCTGTAGGCAAACATGCTGCTGGACTATTAGTTCCACATAAAGCAAATATGAACACATAGATAGAAAGCTTATTTACAGCAAACTCATAATAAGAAAGAGCAACAAAGTATTACAAGTTTGGCACAGACTGCAGCCACCTTGCCTTTCAATACCTTTGCAAGGTAAATTTATTTGAAAGCCCAGAAAGTAATTTCAATGTCGTGGATGTATTTGCTTTATAGGGGAAAAAAAATGAGATTCTTTGTATTTTCCTAGTAGAAGCATGTCCTCTCTCTCTCTGTCCCCCAAGTCAATGTGCCATTTAGTTTCCGCACACTGCACCTTTCAAAGTCATGCAGGATCCAATGCCACCCTACCTCCTACAAGGTGTTTCCAACAAACTGCACTGCACATTCTTCCTGCCCAATATTCACTGACAAGTTTAACACTGGAAATAAACCAGATATGACCAGCCATGTGCATTCTCCTCTTCAAGAATTTTGTGAAATGCACATGAATGTTTATCTACCCAGGAAAACAGTGAGGTGCAATACGATGTGGAAATCTTAAAGGAAAAAGGATACATCATAGTTCCAGTAAAATGTGAGGTTTTCTGTTAACTCATTCCTAGAGTTCCCCAACTGAGAGTTAGATAGCAGCTGTTACACAACATACAGTGTGAAATAGATTACTTGAAAAACTAAAATCCAGGAAAAACACACACCTTAAGATAGGTGTCTGATGAGACGCTTTCATCTGTGTTAGAAAGTGTTGTGCAAAGGAGAGTGTTCAAGAGCTAGGAAGGGTTACAATGAAATTTAGACCAAGAAAGCCAATGGAAAGTCTCCTAAGCAGAGTCCTGCAATGAAGCATGGAAGATTTTCCCAGAAAGTTCACCAACAAAGGAGCTGGTCAATGACAATCTATAGTGTGGACAACAAATCAATTAATCAACTGTGTATTATATAAAAAACCCAATTTCTTTAATCATTTGTAATAGTCAAATATATTTAATCCCTTTTCTCTCTACTCTTGGATAATAAAGAAATATGAATAGATATATGGTTTACTTTGCGCTGTTTACTGTATTAAAGAATTCAGACTCCACACTGCGCCTCTAAAGATTTCTCCCTACATACACACTTCTCCAAACCTCATTTGATTTTTGCTGTCCTTTTCCCTTCTCAGTCATATCCTTTCTGAGGTGGAGCAGGCGGTATTTAGTAGTCCAGGGGAGTACATACTATACATCAAGATTTTACATTATTTTATTTTTAGTACTGCTCTTTATTCTTCTCTTAAGACTACCTCATTTCCTATATATCTATTTGCTGTTCAGCCAGCATGGCACAATGGAAAGATCCTTTCTCTCAGTTCTTCACAGACACATCTGTGTTTTTTTCTCAGCTGGTTTCAGTGAATTAAAATCTAGTACATACAAATAGTTGACATTGTTCTCTAAATCACATTACACTGCAATAGCAGCTTCATCATGTCAGACTGTCTGATCTTTGTTAGGTCCTTCCAGATTTCCTTCTTCTCCTTTCTAAATGTGACTGAGTAATTTCTTTGGGGCATGTGTTGATTTTACGATCCCACTGCTTGCGCGTTCCTCCAAATCAAACATTAGAGAGCACCAGCACAAACTTTGGGGGAACTCCACTTAACCTTAATTAAACTCTGTGAAAACAACTTGCATCCACCTTTTCCGTTGTAAAGTCTCAGACTTTCTACCATAAAGTAAACAAAACTGACCTCTTCATGTTAAAGAAAGAAAAAAACAAGGAAAAAAAATCGGAACTGTGCAATCCCTGATATAGGGTTGTTGAGGAAAAAAGTGGGGAAAAGATGAAAGTTAGATGCTCAGAGGGCATCATTGCTCACTAGGAAGCCAAGCACAACATAGAAACGAGAGGAGGGAAATCACAGAAGTGAATGTGACTCTTAGGAAACAACTCTTGAGGCCAAGTCCCACAGCACTCAAGGAGGCCTTACAAATGATGGTCACTCTCTTGGTCACACCACCAACATACGGTGTGGTCAAAGAAAGGACTGGTCATTGCTGAAATGTGCATGTCCTAGAGGACCTCGTCTCCTCCAAGTCCAAGGGCAGCTGTTGTACCCATTGCCAAGGGTTTATGAAATGCGAAAACCAAGTCATTAAAAAAAAAAAAAAAAAAAGGGCAGGGAAGAAATGTGCTAAAACTCTCCAGTCCTCCCAGGTATAATTACAGAAAATAACAACAAAAAAAAGGTGGCTTTTGGCACTTTTGGTGTTCTGAGGTGTTTACTGTTTTGAGTCTTGACTGCGGTAATGCGTAGGACGCATAAACAGTGGAGTGGCCAACCAGAACGGGCACGCAACCTGCTAATTGGGGAAAGTCTGCCTGAGTGTCCGGCCACGGGCTGACAGCACAACAGCCCCCAGAAAGTCAATTTTTACTTTTTAATAATTATCTTAAATGCTGGCTCAACCACCAACCTAAAAATTAAATGAATATCTGTTTAATACGCAAAATAAAGGGTTTTGTTCTGAATGTGTATTAGCTTCCATCCTTTCTCTGTTTGTAGCATTTAATAGCAAGAAATATGTGAAAATAACATACTGCAGTGTCTTATCTATGTGGTATTCATGTTTCTACAGTTTTGATTTTCTCCTTTTCCTTAGCTACACAGATCCCAGAAGCAAGATATTATGCTTAGCACAAAACACAGCTATTCCAGCACCAGTATAATCAGGGAAAAAAACCCCACAACTCCCCCCCCCCAAAACCCCCCATTACTCTTGGATGCACAGTACAGTTACCTGTTAGAAAGAATCACAATTTGAGACCTTTTCTTTTCCTTTCAATTTTATAGAAAATAAATTTGGAGCCTTCATGACTCAATTACTTGTACAGTAAGAAAAGGTGACAGTTCTGTTTTCTATAGACATTAAAATAACGATAACAAATTCCACTCTTCTTTAATAAACTCCATGTTTAAAAAAACCAAATATATAATTGATTGCCTAAGGTTTCCAGACCATATATCCTAAAATATGCTTTGCTTCCAAGCAAGCTGACACTTGAGTCTTCTTATCTAATCTTTAGCTGTTTATTACTCTGTTCAATTTCTTCTGATCAAAGCGCTTAGCAAAATATCAATACAGATATTATAGAATGCCAAAACATAATGACTCTTCATTTGCTTTACTCAACTCTCTGGGACTGTTTTTTCCCCCCACCTATTTCTTCTTTATGATCCCATAATGGAGTGAAGGTCTGATTCTCAGTCCAGGTTTTAGCTAATTGCATGGGGCCACAAACACTTTGAGTATTAGGTAGGTAAACTACATAATTTTAACTGTGAAAGGTGGCAACCAAAATAATGTTTCACGTTGTAAATTATCTGACCTTTCAGTTAAACATCTGTTACTGCCTTAACGGCCACTAACTGTGTTCCAGTAGCAGAAATAATTTACTGCCTTTTACTCCTTTTGTATTACATTGCCAGCTCAGCAGTAAGCTGAAGTGAAGCCAAGAGGACAGCACTTGTGGAAAGCAGAGCATCAAGTTCTATGGCAGTCACAGCTATGAGGCCATGTGAAAAGGAGGTGAAGCCTGTAGGGCTCTACCAAAACAATTGTGGAAACTATTAGCTCGTCACCTCTTTACCATGAGCAAGAGTAGAGAAAACAAAATGGAAATAAGAAGTTCACCTTCATATGTGCCTGCTTATGCATCCAGGGCTATCAGGTAGGAAAAGAAAGATCTACTTAAAAATAAATTAAATTTAACTTCTGTTATTTTTTAGTTCATGTAAAAGTCACTGTGACATTTTGGGTAAAAGACAAGGTACTCTTACTACCTACCCTTTGCTGGTACTAACAACAAGCCTGCTATTCACAAAACATGTTATGAGCCATGAAACATGCTAAGCTCTTTGGCCTCATTACTCATGAGATGCCTTCCAATTTCAAATGTTGGAAAAAAGCTAGTGTTGAGTTGTGATGAACTAATTAGAACTTGATGCAGCAAACAGGATCACATATTTCACTATTTCATAAAACAGAATTAAAGAAATAAATAGATAAATTGCAAACCTGCAACAATAGATTCAATTTGACAAAGATCTAAATAGCATGAGCATGAAAGTTCAGTGGCATGAGAACAGTAATTACATTAACCAAATTTCCTCACCACAGTTCAGGGTCATTATTAAAAAAAGGCATTACTTGCTTTTGTCCTCGAGACGTCATGCCTGATTACAAAAGTTTCAGCTAAATTCTAGCTGGAGTGAAGTTAATGTGAATTTTGCTAAAGGCTTCAGCAGGAGCAGGATTTTGTCCTTATGTTTTCCCTGGCACAAACACAACACAGTGTGGAGACATGCAAAGCCCTCTGCTGAGTCCAGGTCTTTCTGGCCAAGCGATCCCTTGTAAATGCTGAATGTGCTTCCAGATGCTGGGTCCAGACAGACTCTGCAGCCTCTACTGCTGTGCTACAAGTGCTCTCACACAGCCCTGGAGCAGCTAGAGCTCTGTCAAGTTCTCTCAAAGAAGTAGAGAAAGAAAAACAACTCTAAGGAAAGTTATATGATATCTATATATATATTCTCATTAAATCAGAACTGTCTCCTTTCTTAATCAATTAAATGGAATCTATACCTTTCCCTTTTAAGAATATTAAGAATATTTTCTTTGTACTCCACCCAGATGCAAGAATGAGAGTGAGTTCAATTAAGGGCTTGTGGTTCAATACTACTTGATTTTTGATGTGCACTGACTTGCAGTTTCTTTGCTATGACTTCACAAATTTAATAGTTCAAGGTTCCCTATGCTGCCTTGCTAAGATGCTTCATTTTGGATCCAAACACACACTTTTTAGAAGTATTTTCCATTTGCTTGACTATTAAATATGTAAAGGGAGCTCTTCAAAGATCAAGAGCATCAATTCTTTTCCTAGGAGCAGCATTTAATTTTTTTATATGCCAATATAATGTCTATCATGCAATCCAAATTGCAACACCCTCTAAGACCTGTTAAAACACAAAGTAATGAATAAGCTGAAGATTAACGTGCAAAATTTATTATTATTATCATTATTAAAAGCGTTAATAAAACAAAAAGATGTATAAAATGAACACAGAAGGCAGATGCAGTCATTTCAGAGTGACAGAAACTGGACCAAGATAATGCTGTTAAAAATTACATTCATTGAGATACATGAGAAAGAGGTAAAAATGCTTTGTCACAAATCATTTTTTTCCCATATGTTTTCCTGTGACAGTACATTTCTCAGACCATGTTACTGGCTTTACTTCACAGACATAAAATGGGAAAAAAAGTCTTTATTGTACTTTCCTATCTCTAAATAAATTTGATTCAAGGTACTTTGCTCTCAGGTTCCTGTTTCTTCTATGTGTAATTCATGTGATTGCTAATGAAAGCCCAAAAAGAAAGAAGGCTTTGCCTGTCACTGGACAAAGGAGGATGCAAAAGCACTTCACTGTTCCTGCTCTGAAGAAAAACAATTTGCCACAGCCAGACCCCCCTCCCAGCAGTGCCAAGCGCGTGGTAATTTATTACCTCTGGATGTCTGATTCCAAGCGAGGAAACTGAAATGTCATACCTTCATTCATAACACCGTCTCATGGAATTATTTTTTCCGGATTCCTGGGAAGTTGAAATATTTGAGAAGAATATCAGGAACTGTTGTTTTAGCCAGTTTGGTGAGTAGATAATTGCCTTCCAACTCTATTCTTTCAGGAAATGATGTGAGTGTTGCATTGTTCCTAGACGGGGGCAGCAATGTTTTTTAACAAGACACACACATAAATATTTTTAAAAGAAACAAAACACAATAAAAACATGCAGTCTAAGCCACTGTACTGAACCAGACTTTTTGAATCTGGCAGAGATAAGGGGTTGGCCCAGACAACATGTCCACATTTCACATAACTCAGAGCATTCTTTAGAAGGGATGTAAGCAACACTTTTTGTTGAAGTGAAAAAAAAAAGAAATTTCAAACAAAACCTTTTATGATGTGAGAGTAAAAAGCTCATTATGTTAAGTGATATCAAGCATGACCAGAAAAGACCCTAGGGAGAAATTACACTTTCTTTATTGGATTCTGTGGGACAAACCAGCCTGGGAACTTGAAAGCAGAAGGAAGGTGCACGTGGAAATCACATCATATATGAAGAATAATTCCTTACCGTGTGAAAATTATTTGGAAATAGTTTTCAGCTAAAGTTTCTCTTTATGGCAGCCTTTTCAAAGGGAGCACACTGAGGCAATGACCTACAGTAGCACTGATACAATGGCTGCTGGATAACCTCCTTGCAGAGGTATGTGGTCTTAGTCCAGTTATGTGTCAACAGGGAAAATATAATGAGGACTGAAACTTGTACAAACAAGGGCTCAGTTTGAGCCTCTTTCTTTATTTTAGCGGAAGATAATGCCAAAAAATTAGCTTAGTTTTTGAATTGCAATTTAATTTTTGATAAAAGTAAAATTGGGCCTGCAAAGGGTGTAAAGAGGGCACTGCTATTTCTTCTAAGGGAGAGGCTGCAAAGGGCTAAAGGCGATCATGCAGAAACACTGTAATGGCTTTTCTTGCTCCAGATTGACCACCACACTCTTGAGGACTGGCATTCTCTAAAAAAAAAATGGAAGGAAGATTTTTGCATTTAGTGACTGTGTGCTGATGGTGACCCCCTCAGTGGCAAATACAAACTGTACAACAACCTGATGTAGTGGGCTGCATTGTCCATTTCCTCCCTACTTCAACATCTGTCTAAGAGACTAAAGTCAATAATTAGACAGCTTTATTGCATAATAGTCTGTTCGTGGATGTTTTAAAAGAAATTGCATTTGCTGTACCATCTGCAAGTCACAGCTGCAAGAAAGTTTCAAAACACAGTGCATCCTGGTCACTCAAATTTATTTTTTTTTTAGGATGTGTGTATAAATTTTGAGATTTGGTATTTCGGTATTTTGAGTCTTTTTACAATCAGAGATGGTAGCCAGTGATCAGGCCACTTCTCATGGATCCATGGGTACACAAAAAAGTGTCAAACAAAATGGGAGAAAGGTGCTGTCCTACACTGGGTATCTGTGCAGTATTTGTATGCTGTACTCAAGGTGCCCCAGACAACAAAGTCTTCACTTTGGCTGATACAATGAGTGTCTCTAAACTTGCTCAGCACACAAATATCACAGTCCTGTTAGCTTCAAGTGCTTATTGATTCCAGAAAATCTTTTCACTGTGGTGATGTATTGTAGGTTGCTTATTCTAAAAAATTTTTGAATCCTTAAGACTTTGAGAGCTTGACAGATAACTCCTCCTTAGGATTCCAAAAGCTGCTGTTTGAAAAACCAAGCTGCTACCTAGGCATACTATTGTAATTCTACTTTACAATTTTGAACATTCATTGTTTAGAAAATGTTTTCTAAATTAAGTTCAGTTTTCTTTCAAATCAGTACATTGGAAGGATGCACAGTATTTCCTATTTATGTAATTCAGCTTAGAAGCTTGCTAGTTGACATAGTAAATATTGGAACATATTTAGAGCCATCTGGAGAGGGGATTTTCAGGAACCGGAATTTATTTAATGAGGGCTAAAAACATCTGGAAAGGACAAACTTGGGTCCCCACATAAAGGACTTCCTATGACCTTGAGCAATCCTCAGCTAAATTTCCCGGGGCTAAAGCTACTGAAAAGTGCTGTGCATATTCCAGAATATGTTGCAGCAAGAGGCATTTTTGCATACCCTAGTTCAGGAAAGCACTGACTAGGGACCACGCCAGTAGCTTTGCAAATCAAGATTGCAAATTTATTTTACAATTAATTCAAAGAAAAGTGAAAATGCTTATCCTGCAACATTTACTGCAGCAAAAACAAAGGGGTTTTTTTTCCAGATTAAAGAATATTGGGACCATATGTCATGAAATGCTGGATAAATTTATCAATTATGTCCATCTCAAAAAGTTAGTAATGAGTTCCAAGCAAAAGCCATAAATAGTGCTTTGGTTCTCACTAAATTCCATTACATCACATTAAATGCAATATCTGTCAAAAAAGAATTAAAATATATATATACTCAGTTGCAGGTCTTGTATCCACCCCGTGAGTCATTAGTGGAGAAGACTGAGGAATTGTAAGGTTTTATTCTAGATTACAGTTTCAAAATTGTATTGTCCACCCTTCAGTGCATTTGTCTTGAAAGCTCATCTTGAAAGGGTTGTCTTTTTCTTCAGCATCTATGAAATGATCTTGAATAAAAATTTGAACCATCTATGTTCCGATTTGCCCAGAAAAAGTGTATAAGGTGGCAAACTGAAACTTAGGTGGATAATTCTACCTGATTTCTAGTTAGGAAGCACAAGCCTGAGCCTCGATTTTCAAAGCTAGTTTTACACCCTAGCAGGACTTATGTAAGATTTTCTTCTTTCTAATGCTCACCACTGTCTTGAGTAAACTTGTTCCTACTTTGCTCATTACTTATCTATGAAACTGCCAAGGTACTTCATGCAAAACTGTACACTCTGCAGAACTAGAACGTACATGGATGTAATGTATTTTTACAAGATTTCTTTCAACCCTTAGAAAAAACTCCCTTTGTTAATTGCTTCAAAATAGACTCTGATGCTTTTGACTTCTCCCTTCTCTTTTAAATGTCTACATTATTTGGAATTTTTGAACCATCATTGACTAAACTATTTATGAAACTGTTGTGTAATCATAAAAATCCTATTACAGCTGCAATTCTATCTTTGTGTCGATTCTGCTGCATCTTGATACACAGACCAGAAGCTTGACCAACAGCACTAAGTGTACTGCATTTTTACTGCTTTGAGAAGTTAATTTCATTATAAGCAATTAAACTAACTGACCTGTTTTAAAAATGTCTGATACAGTAATTTTGTTCACAAATTTTATTTGCAGAGGATCCCATGTGCTTTCTATGGCACAATCTCTTTCAGGAAGCTTAAACTTTTGCATCAAATCTTCAGAAAACCTGGTTCACTAAAACCAACAGTAGTGTAAGAAATCAGCTCTTGAAATGTCTCCAACATTTGAGTCTAATCTCAGATTTTAATAAATTTTAATTAGAATGCAAAAGAACTGCAGATAACATTGTTCACGTCAGCACATGTTACATAAATAACTTTATGTCCTGTTCCAATGGGGCAAATGCCACTGGTGAGCAGTGTCACTTTAAATGTATGTGGCTTCATCCATGAAATGTCTTTTACTTAGACAAAACACGGTGCTACAACTGAACAGCAGCATTTACATTTCGTACATTGTGTAAAACCAGGCTTCCTCATGTTCCTTCTCCAGACTGCACTGACACCTGCTGGGGAACTTCTGTCAACCTCAAAATCGACACCCTTGAGAGATCCTAAGCTTTTTTCAACGCAGCAGCGAACTGATTCAATTCACCGGCTGATTGTGCCATATATTTGCTGTATAGTTTGACTACTGAAAAAAACTCCACAATTTTTGAGGAAAGATCAAACAAGCCATAAATTATCAGGGAAGATGTGATGTTCCAGTTGTAATGATGTACTTTTTCTATGAAAAGTATTACTTGGTGTCACCATAGAGAGGAAGAGCATACAAACCAGCATTCTCCCTCATTCCTAAGATTAAAACAATGTGGTAGGCCTTAGATATAAAACATTCCAAGAAGAACAGCACACAGGTTCATTGTTAATGAAAGGCAGTTTAAAAAACCCAAACCCTTAAATATCTCTCCAGTTCCTCAATCTGTTATTGCTCCTAAATACAGCAGGGGTAGATTTCATACAGCGGTTCCAAGGAAGACAGCAGCTTCTTGCTATGTGTTCATTAGAACAGAAAGACTAAGAAAATATTCCAGTGGTTACATGACACCCAACCCCACTTTTAGTTTCAAAGAACAGTTCAGCAAAATAAACAGCACTAATAGTTAAACAAAAAGTTATACACATAGTCTGCTATGAAGATGGATTGCAAAACTCATCTAGAAGTTAACTTAATATTGAGGACCTTTTTCAACTCGTATTGGAATCCAATGCAAACTTCTATTAAGTTTAACAGGGATTAAATAAACCCTCATGATTTTTAAAGCTATGAAATTCAGTCATGTAAAATTGCAAGTATAAGGTGAAACACTTCCTTCAAACACCAACGATATAAACCTAACTTTCAAACTATTCATTTTTCTATTTCTCCCAAAGAAATAGAGACAGTGAACAACAAAAAATTGACTCTTGCAAAAAATTCGCATGGTGGAGAACTATTGTGTCCACACAGACCATAGTCCCTTGATAAAAGGTCCCCCACCTTGATAAAAAACTGCTGAAGATAGGAATCCTTTTGTATCAGGCAGACATATTAAGATAGTATTGGACACAAGTATTGGTTGAGATTTTTTTTAAGCATTTGGACAGAAAAAATAGGTTTTCCTATAAGTATTGGCAAGTTGCTTCAAAGATGATTAAGCATTTCCAAATGCCTCAAAACCTACAGCATATTATACAAAAAAGGTGAAAGTTGCTAAAAGAAATTATTTCAGGAACAGATAGTTTTCATTTAGTCCCCACACTGACCAACATATAGATAGAGATTTTGAAGAAATGTGCTTTCAAATGATCTCCAGCATAAAAGATTCTTCAGTATAAAACAATCAGAAAGAGGAACACATTTTCAGTGTTACTACTTAAGCAGCTTTCCAAAGAATCAGGAGCACACATCCCAGCTTTTGGAAATACCACTTTATTTTCCAGTGAATATCCAACTTGTAACACTGGCATCATTGCTCATGAGCCCTCAAATTGATGAAATACTAAAATCTACAGCTCCAGTGCACAGTTAATTAGATACCTAAATCTTAATAAAAATTATCAGTGCAAAAATAAAAATTAATTCAGTATGCAGTTAAATGTATTTTGTTACAAAGACATTTGGGCTTTGAGCACATATATATCAAATAATCTGGTAAGAGAGAAGTCACTTCCAATGTGTGCTCCAAACAAAACTACTCCATACCCAAATTCTAAAGACAGGCAAGAACTTTTTAAATGAAAAGTCTGAGCTTAGTTAGAACATTCATCACGAGTACACAAGCTGAGAAATATTACAGAAGTCACCCTCTAGTCAGACAGGAGTTGCTCTAAAAGAGGTTTTCCTATTTTTCACATGTGGGATACTTTTGAGACATCTATGTTTCTTCCATTCAGAATAGAGAATTAACAACATTCCAGCGTGCCCCAGTGTTGGCAAGTCCTCTTTTCAGTCCAGATACACGATGATGATTGATGAAGTTGTTGGGCCAACGGTAGCAGGCAGAGCAGCTTGGCAGGAATTCAGTGTTATTGAAAGAAATCTCAAATACTTATTCCATCTCCTCTGCTAACTTTAATCACACTATCAACATGCTGCCAGGAATGGAGCTTTGAAATCAAGCCATAAACCTACACAAGCAACCCTTGTTGGTATATTACTGCTGCAATACAGGTAAAGCATAAATTCTGTTTAGTTTTACCTGTTTCCATTTTACATTGGACACCAGCTAAATTATGGAAAGATATTTCCTGCACTAACAGCTAGCTTGCAGCAAATTTCATTAAGGTACTACGTCTCATTTTCCTTGGTTAATGAACTGATTAAGTTAACTTCTTCAGTTACACTGCTGGTAACTGCAAGTTTGGAATAAAAGAAAGCAGTGCAGGAGTTCCACAAACGCTGTGAGTTAGTAAGTAAGCAGATCAGTACTACAGGCATTTAACCACTAATCTGCTCATTTGTTATGCTGATAAAGAAACAAAAATCTTACCTCAATTGCTTCATGAAGTTCTGACAAGCTTATCCTAAGTAAACCAACAGCATGCCAAATATTTAAGGTAAAATCGTACAAGCTACAAAGCTAACACAAAGACTGATATGAATCTCATGATTACTTTTTAGCTTGTTTTGACTTTGCTTACAACAGTAATGCTTAAAAAGAGAGGCCTGATACATTTACAGGGAGAAAAAAAAGAAGGAATTGTTAACCAAGTTTACTTTACAATTTTTATGTTAGCAAAAACCATTCAAAATGCAACTCTACTTCATAGTACTGACCATACAACCCAAAAGTCTGAATTACAATTGGATTTAAAACTCTGTTGAGATCCTTCACCGGTAAACTTCAAAGTAAAATATTCCATAAGACAAGTTTATTTTCTTGAAATCTACAAGCAGAATATAGAGTTTTCCCGGTGAATTCTCAACTAACTATGGCTGGAACCTATTAACCTACTTTTTGGAAAAGGGCTGAGGCTGCACACCATGATAGTTAATATTACATTAGTCTCTGTTTTCCCAAATGATATGATACTCTGCTGATGGGAGAGAACTCCAGTTTGCAACTCCCTGAGCTGATGTAGTCACACAGTTTTCAGTTCCACCTTCCAACAAACAAAGAAATACTGACATTCCACCTGCCCTGCACCAAACAAGCATAGATAGGCACTTAAGTTGAAAGTATGCAGACATTTTCTTCCCATACCAAGTCTGTAGAGGAAATCCTTTTTTTCTATCAGTTGCAGCTTTCCAAAAGAACCTCAATTTAAGTCAGAAGCAACTGAGCGTGGCACAAATCCAGAATTATTAAAATAGGTCTTAAAAAGAAACATATTTGGCCAGTTCCTTCTCCATCTCAGAATACTGCTCTTTGAGGCGCTCCATAGCTTTTCTGTGCTCTTCATCCACCTCTGCTCGTTTTCTCTGCTGTTCTTTCATGAACTCTTCCCAGTGGGCGATGCACTTCTCTTCACGAGCCATCACCTTGTCTGCCTGAAGCTGAGAGGAGGAAAATATGAAGTTTTTAACAATCATTTCTGTATTAAAACAGGGGGTTTAATCGGAGCTATACAATGTTAAAGTATCTGGAAACTAGCACGAAAATGTATGGAAAGGTGAAACTAAAAAGAAAACATTTATTTTTGTACAGTCAAACCAAAACAAATGGTAAAATGTCTGCCATACTACTAACATGATTGTATTAGGAATGATGCTATTCCTATAGAATATAAAAATATAGATATTAAATGTTTTGAAACTGGCAGCTAGTGTTTCTGCTTTAGCCAGCTAGATCTCACTGTGATTAATGTCTTCTTTCATAAATAAGCTGTTTTTCACCTCATACTTTTCTACTGCTTGGCTTCTGGTTAAGTCTAATTTCTTTCACTCTCTTATCTTGAAAAAAAGAAGAATTTAAAATGTCTACATAACTAGAAAGATAGATCATACACACATCCAATGCACATGACAAAAATTAATATAACTCTGTGGATTGCTTGTGACCTGTATTAGCAGTCTGGCCCTCTTATATTACAGGTGCAGAAGCCCAAATAAATCTAGGCAGTTGTTCTTCCATTTGCTCCATCTCCCAGCAAAAGACAAGATTAATCCTTTTTTTTTTAGTCTCTCTCCTTTTCAGTGTATCAGCAATGATTTTCCTATGTATGGCATTTTTGTCAACTAAAGGCACTGGGAACCCATTTATGTATTCTTAATCATTCTCTCTGCTGTTCTCCAAGAGCGCACAGCACGGGCTGAAGACATGATTTTTTCAGTGCAGCCTTTGATATACTTTAACAACATTATGGCAAGATACATTTTGTTTACAACAGGTAGAGTAACACCTACTAACAAAATACACCGGTGTATACTAATTGACTGGGACCCTACTTTGTATTCCACAGGTTTGGAAACATTGGTGTTTCAAACACTTATTGACACAATAACGCAGCACCTATCCAAACCTGACACTACATTCTGCCAAAATCCCATTATTTTTTCAGAACACACCATTTCAGAAAAGTAAGGAAAAGATATTTCTCCTCAAGTAGCTGCACTACAATGATAACTTTTATCTGTATTTTTTAAAAAGTTACCTACCTGTTACTACTACCACTTGGAAAGTTTCAAGCCAAAATGTCTTACTATACAAACTTTAAGAAAGGCTACGAATCCTGGATACCTGTAACTACTCTTCCACTACATAGTAAAAAAGAAAAAAAAAAAACAGGGGTGGAAACATACAGCTAATATTTTAAAAAAAGGACAGTCACCATTCTTACTAAGTGACTGTTCATTTTCTAAGTTATACATTTCTTATTAAAGTTTTGCTTCAGACAAACAGTAGCAGAACTGTAAGAGTTTCCTACCTCTCTACCAGTATCTACACTGGCGTTAGACACAAGCAAACTGTCAGTGCTCAGCAGCGTGCTGTTTGCACAGGACCAGTATTCAATTGCAACTGGACTGCCCATCTTCATCAGTTGCAAAAAGGGAAAGACAAACACGACTATCAGCTTGCATCCATCAATGCACAGTCTGTTTTTCTTCAAGGCCATGGAAACATCTTCAGTTTTTCTGAACTAAATTATTATCAATAGCATTTCGCAAGTAAAGAGATAACACAGGAACACAATAAAGAAGTAGTAAGAGGAATACATGAAACTAATTTCTTGTATAATTTTCCAGGTTTTAGATTCAGAGCACATGTATTGCAAATAAGCAAAGTGCAGCCAACTGAAAAGGCTCCAATGATTCGCATGTTCCTATAATATAGCCCTTCATTAAATAACCCATCCACAAGTGAAAAAAACCACTTCCTTTTCAACAAGCAGTATATATAATATGGTCAATGTTCTCAGCTAACTAGGAAAGATTTACATTTCCATTCTGCTAGGTTAGTAGATATTTTTTGTTCCACAGAAAATAAGCTTTTTTTATATTTAAGCTTTCCCTGTATGTGACAAATGTTACAGTCTGAGCTAGGAGGGAAAGGAAAGCAGAGGAAATAAAAAAAAATAGTTTCCATATATCAGAAAATTGTAGGAAGAGTTAGCTAGATCCATTAACTTTGCAGTGTGCATTTTTTAAGTGCAGAAATCACCCCAAAAGAAGCTTTACTGCAAGTATATAAAGTATAGAAAAGTATGTTTTTATGTTTTGCTATACTAAGGGCAGATAAACTTGCTGTGAAGCACAAGACTCTTAGATCACACAATAAAAATCTATCCATCCATCCTTTACCTTTCTCACTTCGTACTCCCTCTCTTGGAGTTTATGGATCATAGCATTGGCAGCTTGCACTGAAACAACAAATTGCAGTAAATCAGTCTGCTGTTGTAAATCAAAGAAACCTGCCTGAAAGGGATTTAGAAGATGTGAGGCTGTTGCAAGGCAAAGATTATATTCCACTGTGTCACTTAACTCTGCCCGAGAGTCATCAATACTTGCAGAAAATGCTTTACATTTATAATTTTTACACTTGTAAAAGTAAGTAGGCTGATTGCAAAGTTCAACCTCTGTGTGTTCTAGAAGCCAAAAGCAGGAAGGCAGTGAGGTCCTCTGGTGCCCACACTCTTAGTGTTGCTGATGAGCTGGAGTGCACTACTCAGCACCTCAGAAAACATCAAAAACCACTCTCAAGTCAGTAAGTAGAAACAGGTGATCAAACTACGTTTTAGTTAGCTGAGGGTTTTTTTTCTTATTTTTTCCCCATCAGCCATGTATAGACTACACATGGACAACATCTTTATGTTGGAGTCAGTCTCTTCTCTCCCAGACTAAGCCTGGGAAAACTTCTCAATGGAAACAGGAACTGTATTCTTATGCACTTTTTTTCCCCTAACTTATTTAACAATATTAACACAGAATTAAATACACTAATTTCCCCGAAGCAGCAACCGGATGCAGTCCTGGACAACTGGCTCAAGCTGCTGCTGCTTGAGCGAGGACATTGGACATGACCTCCAGAGGTCCCTTCCCACCCCTGCCATGCTGTGATTCTATTACCAAAGATGTACAGCACAGGTGGTCACTAGAAAGTCAGAGAGCAGCATCGAAGGTTCACCCCAGTTAGATGGTATTAGGCCATATGCCTTATTTGCATGACTAAATTTTAAGTTTCCATGTTTTCCTGCAATCCTTTTCTATGTAAAGCATCATCTGTGTATGCCAGATGCCATATAAATAAGTTATAGGAAATTAAATGCTTATACAACATGCCACACATAAATTGTAACAAAACCCACAGTTTCAACTGCATAAATCTGACAGCTAAAGCTATGAACCCACACTCTCTTAAAATCTCTTTTGAAGAAGGCATTCTGCTGAATGAGTAAGAAAAAAATCAACACTTAAAAATGAGTACAAATTTTAAACTTTCTTTTAAAATCAGAGCAGTAAAGAAATATATTATTATAATGATGAAACTAAGATTAGCGCGCAATTACTATTACTTTCCAATTTGTGATCAAAGATATTATTATTATTGTTGTTATTATTATTATTATAACTATTATTATTTTCATAGCTATACAGCAGCAAGTTTTGTTTTAAATGATGGGAGACAGTATTATGCTGTGGTCACACCACAGCATGCTTGCAACAAACCAGGACACTGAAATTTTGTGCATGGCTTTAGTCAACGTAGAGCACTATTTGCAAGTGAATAGGAACAGAATGAGCTGAAACAGCTTCTTTCTACTTAAATCAACAAAAAACTTTAATGTAACCTTAGCAAGAGCTGATTGGCTGAACTACTACATATTAAAAAATGTCCCTGTTGTTTCCCTTTTAAAGTTTCACAAAAATGAGAACAAAGTATAGAAACAGTAAAAATTATCCAAGTGTGATTTTTTTTAACAAATCATATTTTGAATCTAAACTATTTAAAGTACTCCTCAAAATGATGCATCAAGAGCAATAAGAAGCAACCTGCTTACATTTCTTGAAGGTTTCACTCAAATTGTCTTGCATTGCCTGCTCACACTTAGGAAGAACACGTTCATTTGTTTCAAAGACTGTGCTCTTTAGATTTTCAAGTACTCGCAGTTCTCGGAGACCGCGTTTTTCCTGCCAGAAAAACGAAAGAAACTGAGTGGCTAGCAAGGAAGTCCAATTTACAAATTAAAGATGGTTTCCCAGTTAATAAACTAATATCTTCATCTCAAAGATCAGACCATTATCTACTAAAGGGTTACTCTACTTATTTAACAACATAGATAAAATCGCTTTGCCAAAAAAAAAGAGAGCAATGTTCCATTTTTCACATTAAAATACAAGAATCCTTTGAATGACTCCTGTGGACCCTGTGAGAAAAGACAGTATTAACTAGCTACACACCATGTGGAAAAATGTCCTCTTTTGTATAGATCATTTACAGCACCTCCAAAACAACAGAGAGCAACTGAGCTTCAAAGCATTGCATTTTTATAACTCAGTTACTACTGAGAAATAACATAGCAGTGATTCTGCTTGCTTGATGTCTGACTCTCCACATTTAGTATGGCATGCAAGTAAAGTTGTTTAAACTGAAGTAAAGCAATGAGGACAACTAAAAACTAATATAACAAACATAGCTGACTAAACAAGCAGCTCGTCTAGCTCATTACTGATCATCATTAATTACAAGTACAAAAAGATATTGTTTTGTTGTTTAAATTTTAAAAAATCTATTTTTCTGAAGCCACAACTCTATTTCCACTCTGAGTTTTGCGAGCACTTTCCTTTAGATAAACACTCTACATAAACAAAAAATATTGTATCACATGAAGTGGGACATGGATCACCATACCCATTTTAAAACTTCAGAAACAGAGGCAGAGACAAATAAAACCCCTTAATTAAACAGGCTTCAAATTTCCTGAATGCAAATCTCCATTCCTTGCACACTAGGTGTTAATCATTGAAAAAATAAGCACGTCCTACTACAACCAAAAAGTGGCTCATAACTCAAAGTTAGAAACAAGTGGAATTTTTGGGTGCTGGTGGTCCTGAGCCCACTTAAAAGAAATTCTAAATTGCAAAAATTGAAACAATCCTCTACTTTGCTATTTTCCCCCATAAAAGTATAAACCAGTAATGAAATTTCAATAAAAGACCTAAATATATATTAAATTTGTCTAAGAAACAGAGCAAGACTTCAGGTAAAATGAGATAAATGTATAAATTATCAACCTAAATAGATAAGTCCTAATTTTGTCCATGAGTTTAATATTTTCCATGCTGTGGAATGACAGGTAAAACTACTTACTGTATCCTATAGCTTAGTTACGGAAAGCGTAGAAAAGAAATAATTTCTTATGACTCTCAAGCCCACACAATACAGATCTGATGAGAGCTTATTTCACATCCATATTTTGCTAAACCAGCAGTGACAAAATAGACCTGCTTGAAATATAAGCTACAATCTGGTTTGGTGGGTGAAAGGAAAAGACATTTTAATGTCATTCAAATCAGGTCTGCATACTGGAATTTTGAGGTGTAACTGCATTTTCAGGACTGACTTTAACTTTCACATTTTGTAAGAAAGAAAATCTACTCAGAAACAGCCTTTTTCCAGCAAGATTCAAATTTTCTAAACTTTTGCTGCCATCTTGTGGAAACCAAATTATATTTTCAAAGCAAAGCTGTATATAAACACTTTATACCTTCAGTACTTTAGCCTTATTTGCAGCCAATCAGATAACAGTCATTCAATTTTCAATGATTTTATTACTTTAGGTGAAGTGTTGCTCTTCTCTTCCAGTAATATCACATCCTCTTGTGTAATGAGAATCAAAGAAAATAAAATTACAACTGCACTAGCTGAATCCAGCTGAGTTTCTCAATGAGATGTAAACCTATACTGGCCAACAATACTCTCCTTGAACCAACTGGACTTCTCTAAGACATTAGGACTACATTATTCTCCTACATCAACATTCCTGCCAGTCTTCTGCAGAAAGGGGAAAAAAACCCCCACGTTCCTTTCAAAACTTTTAAAAGAAAAATACCTAAATTACTGCCTTGTTTACCAAAGATGCAGATGTATACTACACGTGTGTTATTTTGGGAAAAAATCTATATCAAGTCTTTCAGAAGAAAGCTATGTACCTACTATGATATCTAAAAAGATGCTACAACTGTTCAAAGTTTCAGACCACGACAGCATCCAATAAGATACAAATACTTACTTCAAATTCTTTAACAAAGTAACGTATTTCTCCCTGAATTACTGGTCGGTGATCCAGCAGTCTTGAATAGATTTCCCCAACATCTACAAGATCAATGAAAGTGAGAATTTTAGTTTTTTTCTCACTCTCACATCAGCCTATACAACACAGGCAACACACCATGCCTAAATGTGAGGAAGGACTGCTGCTCAGCAAATACATACAAAACCAAAAAAGCACCAGAACAATATGTGTAGGGTAACCTATCCATCCAGCAAACCACCAGCTTAGATAAAACACAGCAAACAAGTATTCCAGATGCCAAAGACACCTTTCTATGAAGGTGAATGTTCTCCTCTGTGGCTCAGCACCCTTTGTCTCAAAACTCTTTCTCTTCAGTACAGCTTCCGTATCTGATTGTTAATGCTGGTAAAAGAACAGAACTAAACGCTGCACCATAACAGCGATTAACAGCTTAAGTGTGGGAGTCTTCTGCAGCAAGAGACAAAAGGAAGCCTCATTACAAAGGAAAACTGTCAGCATTTTCTTGTATTCCAGGGTCAGGCTTGAAATTTAGGCTTGAAAGAGTATTTACTACTTAAGTATACGGGTGAAAACATGCTTGTCTGTCAAAAACATAAAGCCTGCTAAATTGAAAAGAACTGTGAGAGCTTAGTAAATGCTATTTCAAGAAATATTCAGCGTAGTCTCAACAAAGACTTCAAGCTGGCACTGCCATCTAAAGCATGTGTTCTCCTGCTCCAGCTGTTGGACCTGCCCTGTGGCTCTACTGTATCCACCTGTGTTTGTTCAACATCCTGAATCCCACACCCCGTTCAAAACGGTGCAGAACGATTATTTAGAAATTTGGGAAAGACATGACTGCAGTAAATAAAGCATGGGCTAAACCACTTCCCAGTTTAAACGCTTCTGTGTACGGATTAACCAGGACAAAATCTGGGCAAACAAGACCAAAGTAAGAGCTTCCTAGGAAACTCCATGCCCGTGGCAAGGGCCTCAGTGGCCGACTCGGCTCCCCGAAACAAAGCTACAGAGCCACCTTGGTTTCCAGTTCTGAGCGATGAAAGCCAGCTAAGCCTCCCAGGCGTCCAGCTTTAAACCTCAGCACACGCCGCTGGACCTCGGAGGGCTGGAGCGCGGTGGAATCCAGGAGAGCTACACCGCTCCTGGGTGGTCCCGGGACACTCCGGCCGCTCCCGGGGCCCCCGGGTCGTTTCTCCGCCGCTGCCCGCGGGCTTACACAGCGGGCTCGGCACCTCCGGGAGCCCGCACGGCTCCGTCCTTACCCTTGATGATGGGCTGGATCGGGGAGCCGGCGGCCGGCGCGTCCCGTCTCCTGTCGGCGGGCGGCGGGGCCGCCACGCTGCCGCGGCCGGGGGACGCGGGGCCGGCCCCGCTCATGGCGCTCGGCGGCCCCCGGGCAGCGCAGCCCGCACCGCCCCGGCCCGGCCCTGCCCGGCCTCCCGCCCGCACAGCTTCCGCCGGGCCCGGTGCCGGGCGTGAGGTCATCGCGGCGCGCCAGCCGCGGCAGCGGGAACCGCCCCCAAGGATCCCCGACCTCTCCCAGACCTGCGGGCTTGGAGGTTCTGTTGTCGGAGGGGAGAC
>VZTJ01002927.1:1370877-1396729 GCA_013397795.1 Orthonyx spaldingii | reverse complement strand
GGGAGACGCGCACGGGTCCGGAGAGGGGCAGCGGGGCTGGGGAAGGGTGCGGAGGACATGTGCTGTGAGGAGCGGCCGAGGGAGCTGCGGGTGTTTAGCCTGGGGGAGAGACCTTATCACTCTCTACAATTGCCTGAAAAGAGGGTGTAGCCAGCTGGGGGTCGGCCTCTTCTCCCAGGTAACCAGCGAGAGAACAGGGGGACATGGCCTCAGGGTGTGTCAGGGGAGGTACAGGTTGGACATCAGGAGGAATTTCTCCACAAAAGGGGTGATTAGACACTGGAACGGACTGCCCAGGGACGTGGGGAAGTCACTATTCCTGGAGGTGTTTAAGGAAAGATTGGACGTGGCACTTGGTCTAGTTGACCGAGTCTGTTTGGTCATAGGTAGGATTCGATGATTTCAGAGGTTTTTTCCAACCTAATTGATTATATGATTTAGAAATTATAGTAAGAGACATGCATTAAGCAACCCAGTTTGTTTGTAGGTGCAGCAAACGTGAATAACAACTGCTGGACATGTGGGCTACCAAAAGAAAAAAAAAAAAAGCAGTCTCTTTTTACAACTATTAAAAAAGCAAAAATTACATAAAATCCCTGTACATTTCTTTTAAAAGCATTTCAGAGCACAAGAGAGGCTTCTCAGTATGAGAGAGACATGGAGCTCCTGGAGCAGGTCCAGTGGAGAGCTACAAAATTGATAGGGGCTGGAGCATTTCTTACAGTGAAAGGCTGGGGTAACTGGGCTTTTTCAGCCTTGAGAAGAAACAACTGAGAGGGAAACTTACCAAGTCTATCAGTATCTGAAGGGAGGGTACCAAGATGGATCCAGGCTCTTCTTGATGGTGCCAAGCAATAGGACAAGACGCAATGGGCAGAAACTGATGCACAGTAAATTCCACCAGAATGTGAGGAAGAACTTCTTCACTGTGCAGGTGACTGAACACTGGAACAGACTGCCCAGAGAGGCTGTGGAGTCTCCCTTGCTGGAGATACTTAAGTACCTTGTTGATGCAATCCTGTGCCATGTGCTCTGGGATGACCCTGCTTGAGCAGGGAGGTTGGACCAGATGATCCACTGTGGTCCCTTCCAACCTGACCCATCCTATGATTCTCTTTGAGAGCATTAGGATATTTTCAATATACTTCCCCTCCCTCCACACCACTTATAAATTATATTAACTTCTGTTTGTGACTTTCTTCTTCCTGCTACTCAATAAATTCAATAACTTCTAGAACAGGTTGATCCTATTTAGGCCATTACATCTAGGTTTGTTTCTTCTTTTACACATTTTTTTAAAATCCACAATACATACCTCACTGCTCAGTGTCATTATATGGTCAATGAAGAATAAACTGGACCAGAAATTCTGCTACAGCTGCTGCAGCCTTCAGTGTCCTGACCTGGAATACTAGAAAGGTGACAGTTTAGCTGGAACAATTACTAGCTTATTAGTAGAAAACAGGAGTAGTATGTATTTCTTTGTTAAAAATAAGTTCTGCCCATGTTCTAGGGGACTTTATAAAGTTATTAGAACTGACACAAAAAATGATCCTATTATTAAATTCTACATCACATCATAAAAGCTTGGAAACTGCTCACTGGAATTACTATTTTTTTTTTTTTTTTTTTGGACTATCTATAATCTTCTAAACTCAGGCTTAAAAATGAGTGAATTGGTTTTGTTAAAACAACCTCCTCCAAAATCAGGCAAAATATAGCTGGAATCTGTCTAAAGAATAAAATGAATCTTAGATTGGGAAGTGTTCAGTACTTCGACTAACATTATTAAATTTAGCATAAATATATAATGTAAAAGTTTTTCACTCCTTCACTGTTACATAGTCTGTAAATATTACATTAATTAGGCAATTAGTAGATATAAGAATTATTTTAAAAATAGTTCTCTTCTACATTATCTCTTTTCCCCAAAGTAACCACCTATTGCAACCTGTAAATTAGTATTTACATTTTTCCACTTGAATCTAAAGCATGCAAGCATTTGACAATCACCAGTAAATTATAGTAGCGCTCATATATTAATAATATCTGAAGGATATTCCAGCTGGCTCAATCATCACTACTAATCTGGGCTAGAATTGTTCAAATGTTAATTTTACCCTTTCCAGACTAGCTGCTATCTTTTCATAGCCTCTGTTATTTCCTTCTCTAAGCCCTATGCTCCAGCTTTTTATTTGCTAAGGAGGAAGGAAATCCTGTAGTTAAGGGGCTTTGCATTTCTAGGAAAGAGTTTTTACATCATGACTAATGTCAGGTTCAGAATTATGGGACTGCAACAAGGCCAAATCCTGTGACAGATAGTTACATTGGTTTCTAGGACTACTGTCCTGAAACCATTCTTCCTTTGTTTGAATACTGTTGGCTTGTTTGTTTTTTTAAGAATATGCTTTATTTGTTGTATTTATGCCTGGTTTTGTTTTTTGTTCCCCTGCTTACTCTCATTGCCTAGTCAAGCTTATTTTCAAAACATATTTTAAAGAAATTAAGGAGGACTTAAAGAGGTGATGGCTATAAAAAGACAATACTTGTGGAGCCCCTAACCTGTCAGTTTGTAGAAAGTAGTCATCAAGTCACAAAAATATGGAAATAGCTATGGCTTGGAGCATGAAAATCAACATATGTAGTCATCATGTATTTTTTCAGAAGATAGGCTAAACAACCTCTGTCATTTTTGCCATGCAATGGAACCCGCTTTCTCTTTTAGGGATCACCCTGCCACTTCCCATTAGCATTAGCAGCACTCTGAATTGCAAAATCTTCAGATGAACGTGCTGAGTCCTGTCATTTCCCCCACAGGCTGTCTGGCGATGATAATCCACTAAAGGATTATTTCATCCAAGTGGCGGTGTCCGAGTCAAATGCCGGCAACAGGCAGGGAAACCCAAACCTGTTGAGGCAGACATCTGCCCAGATGGGAGGAATCGGAGCGACGGCCCTTAAGAGGGCGAGGCGGGGGACATACTTTGTGCCAGCAGAATAAGTCCATGGGCTGCACCCGTGATGGGAGAGCAAGACCACGATGGTGATGGCTGGAAGTTTGCAGGCTGTGATGCCGATGCTGGCCAAAGCAGGCCCGGGGCTGCGCTCTTTGGAGGGGTGCCTCATCACATTAGCCGGGCGGCTGCTGCATTTGATGTTCAACCTGGACGGACAGGCCTGCCAGGCAGAAACTGCTCAGGCAGATGATGCTGGGGAGGACAAAAATTATCCACCGCAAGACTGAGAAGACAGATGACACCCAGCAGGAACAGCAAGCCAAATCTGCAGAATCCACAATGCAGCTGGCTAGCCTGGGGCTACCTGCCTCTTTGAAGAGGAATAGACATCACCTACGAGCTGTCAAATTAGATCACCAGCCTGAAAATGCTGAAAAAGATTTAGTTCTTCCAACAGAGAAGGGAAAGTTTAATGGGTGAAAATCTTCCTAAAGGGGCCAAGGTAGTGTGGGAGGGGAAAGGGGAATCCTTCAGATGCAGCAACAATGAAAAATTAATCACCTCCCGCCTGCCTGCAGAGTGAGAGATGGGATGCACGGTGTTCTGTGGCAGCCACGCTGACTGTAGTCACGACCAGCATGGAAAATAAAGGCCACGCCTGCAGGAACATGCACAGAGCAGCAACAAGTAATGCTTGCTACAAAATCAACCTCTTTTCCAAATCTGTGATCTCTTCATATCGCCCTGGAGCTGGGCTCTGAAGTACGATACATCTCACATTCAAGACATGCAGTGGTGGGATAGATACAAAGGCCCGGTCTGAATCCAAAAGCTCACAACAGCAAGAGGTGCATGACAGCATTTCCCCTCTCATTTCTTTTGCAATAAAATTCAAGCACAAAGAAAATGTGTGTAATTCAAGTCAAATTTGATAAATAAATAGAAAAAAAAATTAAGATTACCAAGTAAGTAATCATGTGCTCAGGTGTATGGTGAATATGAAACCTGACGTTTCCATCAAGGACAGCAGCAGCATGATCCAATTATAGATGCAAAGAAGAAATATTGCTCTTAGGGGGAAAATATTAAATGTAGCAATCCATTAAGCAGCTGCATCATTGCAATTACACTTTGAAGTTAAAGGCTGTGAAACACACCAAAGATTAAACGAGGTGATAAGATTAAAAACCAAAAGGGGAAAACTCAAATAGGCCTACTGATCCCTCTTTCTAGCTATTAAAAAAAAAAAATCCTAGTTTCTGTATATACATACAATTGTAAAATCAATTTATGGCCATACCAAGCAAATCTACTTGAAAAAAATCTATTCCCAACTTCAACATTTATGTAGCAGACAAACCATAAATCACCTACAGAGATGCAAACAGAAGATACTAGCAGATCAGAAAGAATATGAGTCAGACTTCTAAATGGAAGAGCTGACACTGGTTTTCTTGCTAATGATTTTATAGTTCTATCTATTCCTTTATTTTCATCTCTCAGCTAATAGCTTTTTAAGTACTTTGTCCTCTTCCAAATCAACAGGCAACTTTTGATCATTTGTTTTTTTAACCAAGAAGAAAATAAAGATACCCAAGTTCTACTGCTCTTTTATCTCTCATATTACTTGGATGTATTTCAGACAAAACCACTTCTAAGTCACATTTTCATATAAAATAGTTAATATAAATGAGTGTCTTATTTGAATTGCAAAGTACATCTACATCAAACCTTACTTAAGAGTCTCAGCTCCCTGCGAATAACCCAGGATCCACACCCACACTGAAGGGTCCAGATTAATCTTCCATCAGCTATAACTGAAATTAATGTGTGTATATGTGTGTGAGCGAGAAACAAAGTGAAGTTGTAGAACTATTTTATCAAGATACTCCAAAGCTGTAACATCTCTTGGGAAGTCTAAGGTGCACCTCACAAAATATATGCTCCCCATTTCTAGGCCTATGTGCTTCCAAATATTCAGACAGTAACATGAAATTCCTGAGAGGTCTACTTCAGTTTACAAATATTTTGAAGAGGGTTGGGTAGGCTATAAAGAAGGAAAACAAGATGAAAAGATTAAAAATATGTGAAAATATCACCTCTTACAGGCAAACAGCTAAGATGTTTGCTAGGAGACTTCACTTTTGAAAGTTGCACTTTATACACAAACAATCTCTGGAAATTCAATAGATGCAAACCTACTGACAGCAAGTACTTGCTGTGGGTGGGGTGAAGAAAGGTAACAAAACTTGCTGGGTTGGAATGTTTTGAGTGCGAACCAGAAGTGATACCTTTCAACTCATTTTCTGTGTGAAACACTGGGATGCCAACCTGGAAGGTAAATCACTGATGACCAGGAACACAACAGAAAGCATGTTGCACATTTAAGCAATCATAAATAATTTCTTTAGTTTTGCTGCTAAAAAGCCTACACTTTGGTTCCATCTGAATGATCAAATTTTCTTTTCAGGTCTAAACTGGAACTGGTTTTTTTTTTTCAGTATAATCAAATTTCTCATTCCTACTTGCTCTTTTCTAATCCCATATTAAACCTGGATTTTTCTATAAATCCCTGTTGTCCAGTTACACGTCTCAGAGCAAGAAACAGCCCTACAGACTTCAGAAGTCAAACTGAAGTCTCACTTAAAAATGAAGTTATGCATACAGAGACAACTAAAAATCATCAGCACATTTCTAACATATCTGATGCAATACTTGAACACCTGTTTCAGCCTGGTTGGTCTACAAGCAGTCATTCTGGCATCAAGGGGGAAAAGACAAAATGCTAAGTGTAGGATTTCACTGAACACTTACAATTATCATATTTATTTCGCTGCTGAATTCTTCTGTTGCAGAAAGGTTGTCATGCAGCACTATCTCACCATATGGCAACACACTCAAGTCCCAGGGGCACATACTTAAAAGACCATAACATGTCAGGCCCTTGAATAAATTAGAACAATTATGCAAAATAATAATACTGCAATGATGAGATACATTAACAAATGAAAGTGTCGCTGTTCATGAAACGCTGTGAAAATTCATTCCACACATCACTGTGGTCATCATCATCATCAAAATGCAAAGCAACCAAAGTAAAACAACATCACAGTGCCCTTCAGCAACTGAAATTTTAAGAAAGGAGAAAGGGGTTGCAAGGGAGGAAAGTCTCTTTTTACTAACGTTCAGTAAAAGTATAATAAAATACTACAAAAAGAGGAAGTAGCTTTAAAAGCAGCCAAACATTTACCCATGCAAACCCTTTACACAGACCATCAATACAAATCTGAGAGCTCCCACTACACTACACACCTCATCTGTTAAAATTATGAAGCATAGTTGTAAAAAATGTACCTCATGCAGTCTCAGACCAACTTAGATGGAGTTGTGTGATTTTTCAGAAGTTTTCTTACAGATTTATTTGTCCTTGATCAAAAGGCATTAGATAGAAAGCGGGAGAGGCAAGAAAAATCAATACCATCTGGTTTTCCCAGTCATCTCTCTAAAGGCAAAGTCTCAATTTATCCTTCTTTGCTTTTGATCCTCTATCCCCTTAAGTTTCTCCATGCAGGGGAGAGAAAATTGAAATATACTCAATTACTGTATGAGAACGACCAAATGCCTTTTAGACAGTACAGAGTTAAATATTACTAATCCACTTCTAAACATTTCGTCTTTCTGCTAGGTGAACTCTTTTTTTTTAAACATTTCAGCAGCAAGTAACACTTTTGTTCTACACCAGAGAAAATAAAACTGGCACAAGAGGCTAGGGGATACTGCAGCAGTAGCATGTAGCCAACTTGAGAAATCCCAATACTTGCAAACAGCAGCTGTTTGGGATTAAAAAAAAAAAAAAAAAAAAAAAAAAGACACTTTGTAGCATCCTCTCTACAACAACCTGTATGAAATGATGACAGCATTGTTCCCAGTAACATTTAGCTCTGGTTCAATTTCAGTGTTCTCAGCTGTAATGTAAGCTGTTTTCATGGATGAAGGCTTACACATACACTTTAAAGAGCTTAAATCATTCTCACTTGTAAAAGCATCGATAAAAACAACAAATCTGTAAGATGAACATGAAACTTCCCTACAGCCTGACCAAATGCACTGATGATTCACACCCCTTCTGAAACAGAAAATGGTTCATCATAGCAGAATTTAGTGTAAGTGCAGGTATTTTTCTGAGTCTTAACATCACTTGCTCCCACACATGAGGGAAAAAGCAAACTCATTTGAATACATATTATTAGGTAACAAATGTTTGAATAAATTGGATATTGAGAGTACAAGTACTGACACTAAACACCTGAAGCTCTCAGGCAGTCAAATATGAAAAGCTTTGAGCGTGAAGTTTCTAATGTACATTTGTGCTAAAGCCCCCTCCACAACTCTTGAGCAGATCTCAAGATTTCAGAGAGCTCTTTTTAAGTACATAAGGTGAGCTTCTAAATAACAAGGAACAAAAGTAGCTAGAAGTGGAGAATGAAGCACCCAGGAAATGGTGAGAAATTTCTGAAATTTTTGCCCTAAAAGTAACTTGGTGTGCCTGTAAACCCTCAGTAAAAGAATTAAAAATAAAATTATGTAAATTATGTATATCTACAGAAAACACCTATTAGAGCCTGGAATTGTCCAAGTTATGTTTATCCTTGCTATTTTCTTCTGACCATTTATGTGTCAGGATATATTTTAATTACCTCATCTCATTATCTACTTACTTTTTCTTTTAAGCATTTTTAACGCTCAAAACGCTCAAACATCTATCCAAGATATCTTTTTTATATTTACTGGGTGACAGGCTCCTAAGTAGCACATAAAACAAAAGAATGTACAAGTGGAGTTGTCTGCTAAGCACTGCTGTAGAAATCAACACAGAAGTTAATTTATCAATTGAAATATCACAGTATTTTTCTATTTCTTTCATGTCTTAAAAGTTATCTGAATTGTGCAGAAGGCAACCAATTCAAGTAAGCACTTTATATTTGTTACAAATAAAAATCAGAGGACCACATTCTACAGTAAAATAACCCATCCAAATGTGTGACTCACATACACAAACAGTATAGCTGGTTTTAAAGCCCACTTTAAACATTGCTAGTGAACTTGATAGAGCAGCAAATTATCTTAAGTTGAGGGTTTTGGTTGGTTTTGTTGGAGGGTGGGAAAAGTACATTTGCACTTCTGTAAAAAATGAAGTAAGACACTTGCGAAATCTTTAAGAACACTAACTCTGCTACCCAGGTTGAAAGAAAATGCTTCTAGATTCAGAACAGTACACCACAAAATGAAGCAGAAAGTGAACTAATCTTTTAAAATCTTCTTTACTGAAGAAAAACTAGAAAGTTTCACAGCCAAATTAAGACTACAATTTTAAAATAATTTATTCAGTCACATAAATACTTTGTAACATTTGCATGTTCCCTTTTTCACATCCTTGGCACACAATATAGCTCTTAACTTGTACAAAACTAGTGTAAACATCCATGGAAAACGAAAGGAAAGCTGGTTGACATACATAAAAATTCAATAAATAGCAAAAGGAGTGAATAATTGATGGTAAAGATAATGTAATTTCACTTAAATGTTTAATTAAAGGAACTTTAATTTTTTTAAAAAATAGTGAATTAAAACTCCATTTCCATTTTTCTCCCATTTTTGCATTTAATCAGATACACGATAACAATTCCTTAGTTCAAATTCTTGAATGAACAACAGCAATTCAATGCAGTTGTATTATTTGAGGCATTGACAGTTTTGGTTCACATACAGAAGGTTACGAAACAGTATCTGCAAGTTAGTGGCTTTGGACAGTACAACTTCTAAACTCCCGCACCTCATTCCAACAGGACATTAATATTTGCCTTAATGAGCATTAGTGTATAATCTGTTCTTGATAAAGATGACGTTGGACAGATGCTGTCGGACACCTGGGTAATGCTGAATGTGGTTGAACCAACGAGACACATTAAGGTATTTCTCCTTTTCTTGCACTGTGAGCTCCACCTGCATGGGGAATAAATACAAGGCACCAGTAATACCAGGCACTGCACCATTAGAGTCATAACATGTAGTAAGGCAAAATAAAAGTGGATAGTTTTATAAATGATTTAAACTCAAGTAAGTTGTTATGGTCCAGCAGTATTCTATCCTAATTTCACATAGTAAAACTCAAGCCCATAATATGTAAATGGACTTTTAATTTACTCAAACAGACCTGGAGGTGGAATATACATTTGCATGACAGAGAAGGGGGAAAAGCTTGCATGAATTTAATGCATCTCTCTATTCGTGGGGTTAGCATACAGTACTGGGGGTGCAGGGAGGAGTTCCACAACATGCACAACCCTTTCATGTTCATTTAGCAGACAGTCTTGTCTCACAGGCAAAGTGACTACTTCGTGTTTCTTTGTGTATTGTAAGTAGAGGAGTAAGCTTTTTCCAGGCAATTTCAGACTGGACAGGATAATTGGAAGTTGTTTCATATGACTATAGCTCAAAATGGAATCGTTACTAAGAATGAGCATAACTTAACTGTTCAGATCTGCCAGCTCACATTATTAAGATCGTAATGGCATGATTCAAATTACAACAGTAAAACAAACTGGAAACCTGTCCATACTTCATAAAAATGATTAAAGTACTATCACACAAAACAGCTTCAGGATCAATCAGGAAGAGGTCTCTAACTATCACACTACTGCAAGAGCTCTTTGTCACAAGAATTGTGGCTAAGATTAATGCAGAGCTCGAAGCTTATCTTTAATCACAGGACTGTCTTAGGTAAACTTATCTACAGTTACAGATTCAAATTCTACCTTTAAAAGTCATTCAAGTTTAGGTCAGCAACATCCTCAAAGCTTTGCTACAAAGTCTGTTATTACTTTGAAGTCTTTCAAACCAGCTGTAGAACTATTCCCATCTTATATCACCTGTATTACTATTCTTGATTAGCAATTTTATGTCTTCTTATTTCTCTTTAATCAAGTTGGCTTATCAATTTAGACCATAATCTCTTTTCCCACGTTAACATACTACAGCTGAATTACAAATGGGGTAGTCATCAAAACAGACTACAAAACCTGCACAGGAACAAAATGTGATCCTCACATCAAGTACCCTATCCTATCTAACCCATACTGAAACCAATCAGTGCAGGATTCACTACACTTCATTTTCAGTTAGCCAAGTTAACCATCAAGCTTAACTTAAATCTTGGCAATGCCTGCAGTCAGTGAAAAAGGGCACATCTGTAGAGGACAGTTTTAACAGACAAATCACTATCTAGACATGCTTAATATTTTTCATGTTTAGCTTTCTAAATCTAATCAAGGTTAATCTCCTCAAAAGCTAAACAGATGGTATATTCTTTATGCTTTGTTCTACAAACACTAGATTTTATGAATGTTGCAGGTTCACTGAAAATTTGGTCTTGGGCACAAGACAGCTGGAAACAAATCTGTGTCAATAAACTTTGGATCATAGAAAGAGCTACACATACCCATTTACACATATTCAGGTGTATGAGGAAAAAGCTGCTCTTTAAACCCCAGTCTTATGTTAAATTTCACCTTGTGACATGTTACCCTTTCAATTTCAAGAGCTGCTTGTAAGATTTCTCCCTTGCTGTTCTCTCACACAGCCCAGCACTTGGCTTCAAATTGGGAAGCTTTAAACATGTAGCAGCAAAAAGAATGTAAGGATATACACTAGAAGATGAACCAATGAAAAAATACTGAGGAAGAAGAATTTCAAGGAGTTACAGATGGGAATTCTAAACCAATGGAACATAGCATTAAAGCTCAATTAATGGGAAGCTGAGAGCATAGAAACTGTGGCAGCAACCAAAAAGCAGGGATCTTGCAGCTGCTCCTAAACTCAAGTAGCTGCTCTTCCTAGGGAATGTACCTGTCAGAACACAAGCACAGCACTACAGATGTATTTCCGTAACAGCTTCTGCAATTTTGTACTGTTATGAACCCCAGTTCAGGCAGTATGGGAAAATCTGCTTTTTTTGCTGCCGGCATAGCAATGTAAACACTGTTCCTACCGTTGTGTAGTCTGATAGAAACACACAGAAAAACCATAAAAACCAGCCACATATTTTTGCTGATCTAGAAATATAAGAGAGTTATTGGCAATTAACCAAGTGAATAGCACTAACCAGAACGGCACTAACAAGAGGCGAAAAAAAACCCTAGAATTTTTAAAGGTATTACAAATGAAAAGTGGAAGCTATTGTAATATAACACTGTTTCACAAATTGCCTGAGTTTCCGCAAGTGCAGTATATTCAGGACCAAAAAAAATGCAGTACCATTTAGGGAAAGATGCTTTTGATCACCTGCAATGTGTTATAATTAATGGTAGTTGGATGCTGATACTTGATACAAAGCTGTAGAACCACTTACAAAGTAACACAGCCTGTGAAAAGAACAATGTATGTATTGAAGGCAATCTAAAACTACTGGAAGTGAAGAAAGATATTTAAGTATGAGCAAATACTAAAATACTGAAACTTTAAGTTCCCTGCGTTTACAATAACCTTTCTCAAAGTCTTTAATGGGTAAGCAGCTGGTTATGGAAAGGCTGAGCTAAACTTTAGATTTTGCAGCAGTATTAGTATTTCCTGCCCATAATCTTTTATTGATAATTCTCAATCTTCACGTTTCTCCACTGTAAATCAAAAACAGAAGTTGGAAAACTAGTCCTCTTTCACTCTGTTGGCATAGAGAAAAAACATCTGAAGGGCAAAACAGACAGCTATGCTAATAATAAAACCCTTTTTTGTACTCTAGGCACAACAAGCAAGATATTTTTACTTATTTACATAATGTACTCTATCAGTGAAATATATTAAAAAGCACTTTGTGGCATGCTCTACTTTTTACTCGGAACATAACTCTTAGGTTAATTGTTTAGAGATCACTTCCATGGCATTTTTTACAACATTTTGTTAGATGGGTATTTTCTGTTCTTCCTCATTAAATTAGATAATTCCCCCAAGTTAAGAAAGGCTGCTGTTCTGCTGTTAAAATAATTATTTGCTATTAAAGCAATTATTTTAATAGCAAAGAAGCAGACACTTAATTTGACAGGCTTTTTTTTTTCATGTCAAGAAAAAAAAAGTCTTTCTCTTCCACCACAAAGCTCACTGAGGGGAACCAAGGTGGTTATCATACAATGCAACTCTAAGAGTTTCTGAAAGGGCTAAAAATACACAAGCTTTAATTATAGTTTCTTTCTGTAGCATTGGGGATGCAGGCATAAAGTCCCATTCCCATACCCTGCATGTCATGGAAAATCTAAAAATACCTGCCTACATATGAAGCTCTTCAGCATCAAGAAAAGGATAGTATCCTATCTGACTGTTTAAATTTAGCCTTTAGGTATGGGAGAAAGAGGAAAGAACTGGCAGCTGGATGGTGTATTTCATGACATACATGTACTTTCACATAGTTTTGTCTAATTGTCTGCTGTTAAAGGAATAAGCTTAAAATCACATCTTTAAGTTAAAACTATTTTGTTTAGCAATTCAGTTTAAGAACCTTTTTTAGCATCATTGCTTAGAAGAAAAGTCTGTTACTTCAGTACTAAAATAAGCAACATATCAGTGAATACTAACAAAAATTCATGGCAATCTGTTTATTACAGGAGATGATAATTATGGAAAAATATAACTCCAAAATAAACTACTACTGTAGTCTCATTATATTTCAATATTAGTGGTTCTGACTCAAGGACTACAGCTTAGTTTGTTTTGTACTCGACCTATTTGGTTTGATGCCAAAATTTTGACTGAGGCTTCTTCCATTTGCAGATATAAACTTCCCCCATACGTAATTTTCCAGACCTTATTAAAGAAATTTTCAAGAGAGACATATTTCTTTGAAACCACTTCCTTGGTTCTGGCAACATTTTTGAAGCATAAAAGCAGATCAATCATCATATTGGCTGTTTCTCTTGAAATGGAACTGGATTTGTGCTGGTCAAAAATATTTAAGAATGAAGACATTTGGAAAGTTTTTTTTTAAAGAATTTAAAATAAAAAATGGATATGAAAACAAGTTCATTACCACAGGGGGAATTTAATGCTTACTGATTGCCTAAGCTATCCTCAAGCAATGCTTCTTCATTCATGTTTTCTCTGCAATCTGTGCTTTAGCCTAGTAGAACTCCATTGTTCATATTTATCACATATGTATTTCTGGAATTGTATAAGACAACAATATTAATATTACATATACAGAGACATCAATTACATATGATGATGACACCAATTATATATGGGACAATGTAGATGACATTGATTGAAAAGGCAGTATCAAGCATTACACTTCTTGGGTGATTGTGACCTATATTATGATGCAGAACAACATGTACTATTTAGTTCCTGCCTTATTACTAACCATGTGTATTTCTAATTAAGAGACTCAAAACAGATTCTGTCTGCAAAAAGCCTGAAACACTACCTGTGAATCTGATTCTCACTGATTGAAAAAATAATTCTTTTCTCACAATATGGATTTTTTAACACGTTGCACTACTGTGTTTATTATGATAACTAGAAGGGACAGGGAGAATGAAAGGCAGGCACACAACTGCAGAATTAAGAGTTGCTGATGTTCAGTAGACAAACTGATTAGTCAGTTCAAATGGATGAGCCTGGACAGTGAAGAATCAGACTCCAGAACCCCTCCTGGATAATGGGAAGGGCAAAATGAAGATGGGATAAATGAATGAATACAAAGATGCATGATCTATACTCAGAAACACCAAGATACCACAGGTGAAGAACTGAGCAATAGGATTGGTTGGTCTTAAAAACTTTTCCAATGAAATGTGCATCAGAAGGGTTTTAAAGTTTTACTACTTGGCTTATTCAGGATGATCACGGTATGTCAGAAATATTTACAGTGTCCTACCACTAATCTCTGTGTTAGCATGTAGTTTTTAGTCTATCAAAAGCAGAGATTAACCTTAAAGGTATTATCAGTAATGTTTTCAGATCAATTTTCTAGACAACCTGATAGACAGCAAGATCTGTGGGTTTGCCCTATGCCCCATGTCTCCCATTTCTGCCTCCTTTCTTAAAGCATTATAGGAAACACACATTGATATTTTGCACAAGGCTTAGCTGAAGCAGTGGTGGATATGACAAGCTGCTTCTCTGAACCACATCACATGAGGAGATACAGCAGCTTTCCCTGCCTCCCCCATAAAGCTTAGGGCAGAGCAGCAGCTCTGGACATACTCTCTTCCGATTACAATAAAAATAAAAATAATCAAAAGAAAAAAAACCCCAAAACCCACAAGACTCTACAGTTCAAGATCCTGCCTCTATATATTAATCAATTCTGAAATCTTCAAAATATGTGTAATTCCTAGTTAGCAGCTTCTAGATTTTCACATTTGTTTAGAATAGTCACCCCACTGCTTGCCCTTTATACCCTTCTGATTCAGAAAATTACGTTCCATGAAATCAAACATTTCAGAAACAGATGCTGTACTATAAACTTGTCCCAAGTAGTGTCTGGATGGTTGCAGGCACCCAGGAGCACTAAGTCATTTGTTTTTACCATCTGTTCTATTTCCCAAAGCAATAACTTGTATCTTTTCTTCTTGATTAGGTGGTCTACTCTAGAGCAAACTCTAAATTTAAAATATGCTTGGATTTTCCCCTGCCTAAATTTTTTTTTTAAGTCTCATTTGAACTTGTACTCTCTTATAGAATATTCAATCATATTTTTAGAAAGTACTTACAGGTTTTTTTTTACATCTGCATATCATAAGTGAAAGGTAACCCATTCTGACACTGTAGTCAACACATCTATCCTACTACTTAAGATATTTTACAAGGTAAATATGATTTAAGAGAATTAATTCTATGTGACTTACTCTAGCAGGTTTTCAAAAACCTTCTGAAATGAAGCTTCCCTTCCCTCTCCTCTGCTTGACACTCATTTGAACTTTTACTCATGGACAGTCAAGATACAGATACTTAAGTTCTCTTTAATTTCTGGTAGCATTTCACTACTTGATTCCCCTCCCCGCTGTTTCCATTTTGAAATGTAGTATTCTTCCACACTTCTCCCAGAGCTCTGCTTTTAATTGTATAAAAGTAACCATTCACCCAGTTGATTGAATTCAATTCTCAGACACACATGCATTTGTCAGAGGCATCTTCTTCTAATTATCCTCACTCCCCCCGCCCCCCCAATTTTCTGTGCAAAACTGACTGATTTCGTCTTCTCCCAAGAACTTAGTAGACTTTTTTGTATAGGTCCTTTGGTTTCTTCCCACTCCAGAGAATGACAATGGCTCATTTACAAACACATTCTAGCCATCAAAATGCAAATAGCTTCTACCGCTTTATCTTTAAATTAACACTTGGGGTTTAGAACTGAAGGTGCACCAATTTTTAAGCACTTCATAGTAGCCTGAGCTGACTACAAAGAAGCTCAACATCTTCCCCACTCAGAACAAACTTATTTTTGGGGTGGTTTTTTCATTTCTCCTTTTCCTCCTAAGCACCAGCTCCCCGTGTTATTTTCCTATTGTGTACCTTATCAAGTCTTGAAACAAAAATGACAATTTGTTATGGTTTAAACTTTTTTGTATGCATCCATCCTTCAGGAGCTTAATTTACACACACTTGTATTTCTCTAATACTAACGAAGTTAGTACTTTCAGTTCTAACACATCCTTGCAGCTTCATTTATCTATTTCCCCATGTAGTTGTGGGAGCAGTCATGTTTCAGACTCCAACAGGCAAGAGTCCTCAATCCTAGAAACACAGGGATAGGTATCATCCTTGCTACCTTTCACAGAGGAAACTGAAGCATTCTGATACTAGAGGTCTTTTGACAGATCCATAGTTAAATATTTAAGAATAAAATGAAAAACGTAACAACAGGTTTTATTTTCCTCTGTTCTGTTCCATAACTGTCATTGATCAGTTCAGTAGGACAACTTCCATAAATAAAATGCCCTTTAGATAAATAACAATTATGATAGTTGCACATATAAAAAAGATGCAAGTAATGCTTACCATGATATGATGCAATCCATAGTACATCAAAATGTCTGCTAAGGTAAAAATGTTTCCTGCAAAGTAGACTTTATCTTCAAGGTGCATGTTAAGATCCTAAAAAGGAAAAAGTCATTATACTGCTGTAGTATTGACTTTGTGAAACAATTATTAAAGCAGTTGTTAAAAGTAATAGAAACTTCCTCTGGAGACCATGTATATAAAATAAACATTAGTTTTAAATTATCCCAACTCAGCAAACAAGACAAACAATAAAAGAAAAAATTCTAGAAAGCAAGTGACAAGATAATAAAATAAAATATCATTCTTTGACAATAAGAGCTAGGTAAAATTTAAATGCTGGTCTCTAAACAAAGTGCTTTATATCAAGTGAAATTCTTGTAAATGCAAATACAATTTATTTCAAGCTGACTCCACAGAAATACTTTCAAGTCTGTCTTTTCTTGGCTTCAAATTACTGAAATTCAAAAATTAAAGAGTTGTAAATTTATTATGAGTGCAAATTCAAATGTTTAACATTTGATTAGTAGAAAATGCAGTCCTATGATAAAAGCACAGCATATTATTCTCCCAGCAGCAGCCATGCCTGTGCTCCAGGACTCCGTGCAGTTGGGCAGCAAGGTTCTGGAACTCCAGTTGTGTAAGAACCAGGGAAGCACATAGGGATAGAGGGGGTGGGAGACAAGGTGCTTCAAGCTTAATGCTGGAAACTTGATACCCATCAGCTGCTATCACTTGACACCTGCTTTTATTAATGTTGAAAACACTGCTAGCAATTCTTTGTGTCTGATATTGTCAATTCAGCTGCTGTCCAAGTCTCTAAGAAGAGAGCGTTTCAGCATTTTAAGATCATCTCTCGTCTATTCCAGATCAGAGGCTATGAGGGTGGATAGCAGAAGGCTTCCATTTAGGTTCAGTAAATAATTATTTCAAATGTGTATTAACAGAAAGACCCTTTTTCATGGCTGTTTGTATGCAACCATTCTCTGCCAGAAAACAAGAGGCTGACAGGCTCAATGCTGCTCAAGTTTATCAGTGCTGAGGACACAGGCATCACACATCTGCTCTCTTTACCTGTCCTTCCTTTTCTCCAAATCTTACCTACTTGTCATCCAATTTATGCACCTTTCTGCTCCCTACTTTCCTCTAAAGAAATGTAACAACAAATAGAATTACTAACTTTAATCCGGACCCCAGCATAAGCCACCTTTAGTTTTACAATATTCTTTTCAGAAATGTACAAAAACAGCTTCCAAGCTTTTCCTTGGATTTGGAAACTCTCCTTATCTGAAGGGGAAAAAAAAGCACACAACATCTGCTTAAGCCACTCCCTCCTCCTGCCCTAAAAACAAGAGTAAGCAGCTTAAACCTAACTAACATTTTCAAAAAACTTAATTTTTCAGTCTCAATTACAGCAAATTCCATTTTCAGACAACCTTTTATTGAAAAAAAAAAAAGTCTCAGGCAAGAAGAAGGGGGTTAATGATTAGTGAAAATTTAAAAATTATATTTGGCTTTAAGCATGTTGCACTTTTCGTGGTTACATAATTTTACTGATATATAGATATCCTATAGTGCATATATTGAAAATAAACCAAGACTAAACCACAAAACTAAAATGTTGAGACTTTAGGACATCTAACCTTGCATTTGTTTTTGACAAGTTCGACTCCATTAAGCTACCTTACCATTCTTTGATAACCTCTTCATGACAGGACTCCTGTACTTCTGTAATATTTAAACATCCCCATGTCTGCTTTGATTTCTTTTATTAGAGCAAATCAGGGAAAAATATTAACCCCTGCATAGTTAAAATTCTGTAAGGTCAACTGCCCCTGGCTATGTAGCTTCTTTTCTTTAGACTGGTTTACTGCTTTGTTCATGTTAGTTAGTGCTCAAATTACTTCAAACATGTAACTACAGTTCTGTGGAATTTCCTACACGCAACACAAAGGCAAATGCAACGTTAAGAAGAAAAAACACCCAAACCTAGAGATCTGCTTACTAGAAAAAAAAAAAAAACAAACCAAAACCAACAAAAATTTGTCTGTTTAGAAACAAATTCTCTAACCAGCATTTTTCATTTTAATTAACCAGAAATTCCACATGCATTATAATGAAAACTAACAGCACTGAAAGTAGATCTTTTCCCCCTCCTCCCCCTCTCTCTTAGCTTAGGCTATGGAATCAGGATTTTTTAAAGTAAAAAGCTCATTATCTCTGAAGGTACCATCACCCCAGTTTCTCTCTGCTCAAATTTTGGATTTCTGCATCAGAGAAATTACAGCATGCTAATTCTGAGTTTTATATTGCACTTGTACACTCAAAATAGTCATCAATAAAAAAAAATCCTAAAACTTTAAAGGTAAGGTAAGCCATTACAGCAAGAACAATTATTTATTTTGGTTCATCAAATTTTATGAAGTCAGTTAACTGAGCAAATTAAATTTGACAAAAATGGTTTAGTCTTGTATAAATTAGCATTAGTTTACAATTCTGGTTTTGAACATGTATTTTTCTCCCCTAAAATACAGACAGGTATTCTCATTTCATTCGGCAAGTCAAGCTAATTCAGAAACACCACAGTATTTCTATTTTTCATGTGCATTAGGCACATTTAGTTAATACTGTCTCATGGGTTATGCTTCCCGTGGATGATTATTGGCTAATAGCCAAATGTGCTAAAATTCCTAAAAGTCAAGTTTGCTTAAATGACCACAGCATTAAAGTAAAATAGTGTTCCTGTCCTGGAGAAATAAACGAAAATATGAACACAAAACTGTATAGAATTTCTTTTACATGCAAGAAATTCAGGTCTGCTGGCTGTCATCTGATCTGAATCGTTTGTCTTTCATATACTGAATGCCACTACTTAAATGAATTACATAAATACAAACTCAAGATAGTACTGGAAGTTGCTTGTAACTATATAAAGTTACTGTTGCAATCCCTCAGGAAACTCTTTCTCTGATTTCAGATAGGTGCTTAAGCCATAGCTGCATTACAATGCCTTAACATACACTAAACCACTGCAACAATTCAAACATCATTTTTGGGTATGAAGGTGGAGAAAAGTAACAGAAAGAAGAGTTGTTGCATTATTCATGGACAAACCCACAGATTTCCATTCGCTTGTTCTATGGGAAAAAAAATTCCAATTTACAGCCTATATCTAGCAACAGCTCAACACTGTTTCCATTCCAACACTCAATCCCATTCCCAGAACACTTCTGAGCACTCCCAGTATTGCCTACAGTCCGTCAAACATGAATCCAGTGGCCTGGAAGCCATTTAATCTGCTCAGGCACTGAATCCCTGCCAGTCACCACAACTTAGGACAGCAGCTTGGATAAGGAACAGTTGCTTCTTATGACAACTCAGGAGCTTCCAGTGGACCTAATCACACTGATTTTCTTCTGGGTATTTTGTCCACAACACACTGCTGGTGTATGTGCTTCCCTTATACACAGAAGCACGCCATGCCCTTCCAGTCAGCAAGATTCTCGAGGTCATTTATGCCCTAAATGCCTTATATCTCTTGCACCATGCAAAGACAAAAAGCTGAGCACTCCCAAATGCTTCAGGAAAGCCCCTGACAATGCAGAACTCAAGAAAGGGTTTCTGCAGCCATATCCAAGAAAAGCAGAACTACACTTTTGGTAAAAATATAGCCATATTTTTAATTTTCATGCAAGACTCTTCTCTCTAACTGGCACACTATGAGCTAAACCTGATCTGGAAGAATATTATATTCAACATACTGAGCCTCCTGTAAAAGACAGAAGAAAAATAATCAACAAACATTGCTGCTATAATCAAAATTCAATCTTTAAACCTGTGAGTATACAAAAACATCCTGGTGCTAACAGAAGAGGTAAAGAAGTGAACACAGAAAACTGAAGTTTGAAAAATGTCTGCTGGGCAGGCTTGCCAAAGCAGGGAAGCATCCCATTCAGAACTCTCAAAAAACAATGTACAGAAATGTGGATTAATGGCATGAGCAGAGCACAGATTAACCTGCTTTTGTACCTGTGGAAACAGTAATTTTTCAAGCAAGCACATTAAATAGAAATGACAGTTATTCAGATTTCTATCTGAATTTCATGATTACAGCTAGGTAGCACAGGAAATTGGGATAAAGCTAATTAAAAGCATGGAACATTGTTTTGTTTGAGACACTGAAAGTAGTACACAAAGATTCTTAGTTATAATTATCCTTCAGAGACAAGAGGTTTATACATTTATGTGGATGCTTTTTTGTGAATTTAACAAGCTACCAGTTATTTGGCAGAGGTTTCTGAAGGTGGGGTGTGAGAGGGGAGAATCCTCAGGTTTAAAATACCTAAAATTGATACAGCAGAGACATTAAAATCTCCTGGACAGAATTCACTAACATCTAAGTAGACATTTGATGGCACAAAGGTTCTCAGTTCCTTCCCTGAGGAGCAGAAAAAACACAGTTATGCTGCACAAAAACTCAGAAAATTTCAGATTTTTTTTTCCTATTCAGCTTACCACTAACTAAATATCAAATAAACAAGAGAATATACTCTCTTATTCTGTGGAAAAGAAAGTTAATATAATGCATTGGATATTATGCTATCAATACTACTGACATTCATCATTCCTGCATATCTGCTGAGGAACAGATATGGAGCAAAAGTACTGCTCCCGTTTATTTTGTCCAGTACAGAAGCACAAATCAAAATCAGACAAAACTCAACAAGTCCTTTTATTGGCCCATTCTGAACAGTGTGGCATTTGCTCTGAATGAATATAAAAAACCTGGTTGAGATGGTCTGTTTCACCATTATTTTCCTGCCAAGGAACAGCTTTAGGCAACACATTAGAACAATTCAACAACCTATTTTCCTAAAGCAAACAGAAAATCCTTCCCGTTCAAATTAACCAACAGGAAACCAGTTATTTACTGACATTTTGTAGAACCACATCACCTCAGTTAAGAGTTAAATAGAGGCAGCCTAAACTTTATAGCAGAAGTGACAGAACTGTTTTTGGCTCAGCTTATTATAAATTGTGGCTCTAGGCTGCAGCTGTCCCAAGGCTGCCATTGTGTATTCCAGACACGTTGTAAAACTACAGCCTCAGACTTCCCTCCCTATTTTAGTTTCTTTTTTTTTTCACCCATACTCCCTTTTGGCACACTATACTTTAATGGTAGGCTGCCCCTTTTCTGATTAATCACGGTGGCAAGAGAACAAATTACAAAGAAACCCCGTTAATTGCAACACTATGAAATTATTAGTGCTGAAACAATCCCACAGTAGCCTTGTGTTAAATTCTGGTTATTCAACATTGCTAAAAAAAAATTCATAGAAAAGCTTTTAAACTGTAATATCAGACTGCAGTTAAATGCAGGGATTCCCTCTCGAGTGACACCGATTGTTTCTCAGTAAGGAAATTTTGCTTTGCTTGGGAACACTTGCTTTCGCTACATATGTGTATTTCAGCATAGTGTCTTTTCTACACAGTCAGTGTCACTAAGGCCAAAGCTGAAAAGAGATCCCAGCTTCAGCAGGAAACTGCCATATCTCTGCATCTGGTTTTAATGCTCCAATGAAGTCCTGCAAATACTGACATGTATGTGCTGACACTGCAGGTATCATCACTAAAACCATCCCGAGCAGATGTATTTTGTTATAACAAGGCAGAAAACTTGCTTTTGGTTTTTATATGATGGAAAGGCAAGAAAGGTAAATGGAAGTTAGTTATTTGTTCTCATACGACCCTCTTGCAGTTTGGGAGAACAAAAAGCATCACAAGTTTCAAGTTTGTTCAAAGACTTGATTGAAACTGTGTGACATCCGTCACAAAAAGTTTAGGCAACAGGGACCTCCAAGGGCCACCTCATCATACCACAGTATGCACCTGAAGTTAAACCCTGATCAGCCAGTGCCTCCTTCAATCAAATTCAAAAAATCCCAAAGGGTAGACAGTTTTCATGCAGTATCTCTAGAGCAACCATGACTGTGACGGTTTTGATAGCATTTGCACATAGAAAGTAACAGCAGAGATGTTACAAAAAGAGAAATAATGTAAACAATCTCATGATTAACCAATGGAAGATATTCCCCAGAGACAATGAAACCAAGATAACTCAGATTCTTTGGGGTTCAAGTGAGAGAAATGGTTCTTCAGGATTTTCACCCTGTTGGTAAGGCAAGCATGATAGTCCTCAAGATCAAGAGGGCTGTCAGCTCAAAGAGTAACACAGTTTTGCTTTCTATAATTTTAAGATGCAAGATTTTCCTTGATTTTAAGTAACACATGTTAATACTGCTTCAGTTTACCTTTGCTTTCTGTACACCTTGCCACACCTTGCAAGAAAGAGCCAGACGTATTATAACTCTGCCAGCTTCAAGCAGAGTCAACCTTGCAGCTCACAAAACTGTTTCTAAACTCACTGGCAGCACTGAGCAATGTAACTCTCCATCTAAAACATAATTTCAAAATTAGAAAAAAATAAACACTTTAAAAATGGATTGAATTTCACTGCTCTTTTATACACACTTTGTAAACAGTGCTTAACAGAGTAAAGCAAATTTTCTCTTCAAGTTGTTCCCACAAGACTGCAGAAATGCTAACTACCAGTTGAAAGGAGTAAGAAGGAAAATAGAGTAAGCTTTGCTATCTGATTCCTTCTCATCTGGCTGCTCAAACAACAGGGTGACTCTCGAGATTGTTTTTTCTGCTTCCACTTGTTTAAGAGGAAGTAAGCTTCAGCCTACCAAAAAAATTTAATGACAGCAGACCAAGGACTCCACACAAAGTAGCTCAATGTGAAGGGCAGTTTTGTGAGGTACCTTTATGATTTCACTTTTCACACACAATTCTGTCCAGTATATCCTTTCAGCATCAATACCAATTACCACAGCATCAAGTATGGCCTGTATGCCATAACTGCCAAATGAATAAGAATAGCTCTAAAAACAATCAGAGAAGTGGTATGCTGGAATATAACTCCAACTTGCTTATAACCAAGAGTTTATAAAGATATTAAGAAAGTGGCATCTCACACAGGCAGCTGAACAGTCTCTAAACTCTGTGGAACACCCTTCACAATCTACTGGCTTACAGCCACTGAGCACTGCAACAGCTCTGCTTCATACATTTTACAGATTTAGCTGTTTTCCCATTTCAGGTTGCTGGGGTATTTTTGTCAATAAAAGTGAAAAGTGGAATAAAAGTCAATACTTAACAATACTATCAATCCCTTAGCATTTGCTAAATTTTACTAATTGGATGTTCATATACACATTAGCACTGTCATCTTCTTCAAGGTCTAGTCACTCCAAAATTCAGTGGCAAGGTAATTAAGTGTTCCTTACCTTCAGAATTGTTCTAGTATCTTCCTTACTGGAGCCTCCATTGACTCGAGTCACTCTGTACTCCAGCCACTGCTGCACCACAGCTTTCTCCTCAGCAGTGCTCCCCAGCAGCTGGTCTTTCCTGGCCTGCCTGACCAGGTGGGCAGCGATGGTCATCAACCCTGTCAGCCCTGGGCCATTGTTGGTTTGGAGAACAGGAACCTACAAGTGGAAACAAAAGTGTGAGACTAAACAAATAAGTGAAGAAAGCAGTCTCTATATGAATGGCTATTGCTTTTTTTATGTTCCCCCAAAAAGACCTTTGAAGCAACAGCAATAATAAAGAATTTAGAAGCATTAATGGTAGAGGTAGAGGTAGTGCCATCAAAACCAAGTCTGTGTTCACTCTTTGCTCTCTGGGGTGTTTTATTTTCACTTCTTACAGAAGAACATGAACAAACCAAGACACCTTTAGCTCTAATTAAGCAAATTCTGCCAATATTAGCCAGAATTAGCATTGCTTGTTCTAACACTGGCAGAAATCTTATTAACTGACTTCTAACTCATTTTCAAATTCAGAACTCTGACTTAAGACTGTGAAGTCAGTAGCATCCAATGTCTCTCTGAGCAAGTAGGCTGCAGTAACCACACCTCCTGAAAAGCTTATTCCTACTTACTGCTCCATTCCCAAACACCCCAACAGCAGTCAGGAGCTCACTGGTACCAGGAGGACAACACAACAGACCTCCAGCTTTAACCATGTCTTTGTGAGTGACAGCAGCCCACGTTCAGCTGTGGGAAAGGAAACTGAAACACCACGTCAAGAAATGAAGTGAGTGAACTGAAATTCACTGCAACAGGCTGAAGCCCATTCTGTCACTTAAGTCATAAAATGAAGAAAGCTGACTAAAATGCAACACCTTTTCTTTTAAAGTATCTGACCACACAGAGGAGTCTGTCTATGCTCAGATTTATTTAATCTAAGGTGCACGTTGAAAACATAATATTATTTCCGCAGCTGTATCAAGAGTCTTTCACTACTGTTAAGTTTTTTTCCACTGAGCATTCAGCTAAAAAAACTATACACAGACCTAGTTACTTGAATTTTTCAGCCTTATGCTTTACAGTAATAGCACTAATATACTAGCTGTGCTGTAAAATCATCAAGGCAGCTTTTGCAACTGAAGAATACATATAGATGTTCAGGACTCTAACCAAAAACAGTCAATTAAAAAATCCCAAAACATATGGCAACTGCAGAGCTTCATTTCTCAACCAACCTTCTCCAGGAGGGAGGATCAGCTAAAGGGCTCACAAATTTGTGACACTCCCAGCTCCACATTACATTTTTCATGCTTCAGGTGCCTCTTAAACCATGGAACCTAATGTTTCCATGCAAACTTTGAAACATTAAGACATTTAGAACCATAGAATCATCAAGGCTGGAAAAGACCTTTAGTTATCATCCAGTCCAGCCGTCCACCCAGCAGTGCCACTACAACCCCTAAATCACCTCACCCAGCGCCACATCCAGACATCTCTTAAACACCTCCAGGAATGGAGACTCCACCACCTCCCTGGGCAACCCATTCCAATGTCTGACCCCCTACAAGAGAGAAACAACATTTTCTAATACCTAATCTGAATCTCCCCTTGTCTCAGCTTAAGGCCATTTCCTCTGGTCCTCTCACTGCAGGCACAGCAGATGGACCAGCCCCCACCCCACTACAACCTCTCGTCAGGTAGGAATACTTTAAAAGAATAAAATATTTAAGAGCAACACGTCCTCGCTACAGACATGCTCCTACTATTCAAACAGGATCTTTTTTCCTCCCACGTAATTCAATCAAGATAGCACAAAATAACTCGCACAAGCATAGGAAAAGGAGAGTGATGAAAAAAAAAGTATATGGCAAGCCCAAATCCCTTCCACGTCACAAGCAGAGGGAAGGGGTTTCCCGAATCCACCGGCTCGCAGGCAGCGAGGCCCTACAACATCCACAACATATGTGGGCTGGTGAAGGAAGGGCTGGAGGGTGAATGTCCACTCAAGGAGATGTCGGCTGGGATCTGGGAGGCCGCAGTCATCGGCATCTGGGGCGAACTGCCAGGGAGGCGAGAAAGGAAGCTCGGAGGCAAGCAGCCACCGGCGAAAGGAGACCAGAGGACGCCCGCCCTTCCGCGCGCGCCGCCACCGCCACCACCGCCGCCACCCGCTCCAGGCCCCTCCTCGCTCCCTTCACCTTCCGCTCCCCCTGGACGCCGTACTTGTTCCCGCCCGGCAGCCCCAGCAGCCGCTCCAGCAGCTCCAGCTCCTCCGCGCCCCGCACCGCTGCCGCCATCTTGAGCGGCGGGACACGCGGGACAGGGAGGGAGGGCGGCAACAACCACCTTCCCCATTGGCGGACAGAGCCGCGGCGCCGCCGGAGGAAGCGCCGCTGCCATTGGCCCGCAGGGGCCGCCCAGCCAATCAGAAGCCAAGGGAGCCTTTGCGTTCAGCCTAGAAGCTCTGCTTTTCTG